>JACBWW010000372.1:0-41047 GCA_020086605.1 Lanius collurio | reverse complement strand
ACCTTCCTTCCTTCCTTCCTTCCTTCCTTCCTTCCTTCCTTCCTTCCTTCCTTCCTTCCCTCCTTCCTTCCCTCCCTCCCTCCCTCCCTCCCTGTTTGGTTGGGCTTTGTTAGTTTGGTTTGTGTTTCCAGTCGTGTCATACTGTTTGGTTATTGCTTTACATATTTTGTGTTTCAGTGCCATGTTCTTTTTTAAAACAGAATAATTTCTCAAAAAATAGGAAATAAATGCTGCAGTTTGTACCATTCACTGCTATGCCTATGCAATAATTTGGGACTCAGATAGTAAGAGCTGCATAAACTGTTCCTGTGAGTGCAAACTCTGGTAATCCACATAGTGAAAAGTCTCCCATTAGTTGCACTTAAAAGCTGAAACTAGAAATATCAGCTAGATGTCTCCAAAGGAGAAAAATGTAGTCTTGACACACTTTGATGATGAGAGAAGCAAGTGATTCTCATAACATTAAATCACTAAAAATAACAGAAAGTAAAACAAGTCTCATTATTCTTTTTGTTGGTTATGGCTACTTTTTTAATAATACATTTTTTATCATGTTTTTCCACAGTACTGCCAGATGAGAGAGAATTTCAGTATGCTGCTAAAGTGAACAATTTGGATACCATGGAAAAGCTGTTTAAAAAGAATGTTAATATAAATGCCGTAGATGCTGTGAGTATGAAGTGCCTGACAGATCACTGATATGAAGGGTGACTCTTTGGGGTTGTATGGTGGAATACCAGCATGCCCCCTCAGCAGCAAGGTGGCAAGGCTGCAGCTGTGCCCTCTAGGACTGACATACAGACATTATGGACATTAGGATTTGTGCAGTGTAACTCCCAGGTTTCTGCATTTAGCCAGTAGTCAGTGTATCACATTGGGAACTAAGGGCTTCTTAATCCTGCCCCTGCTCTAGTATTTCTTCAGAGCTCTTTGGTGACTAATTTCTCAAGTTCTCATTTTTTCTGAGGAATGACCTCACCTCACGGTCACTTTAAGAATGGATTAGTGCTGCTAACATTACAAATTTCCTTAGAGAATTATTACTCTTTGGTATGCATGGAACCATGGGAGCATTCTACAGCATCCACTGGCTCCAGCCTGACCTCGGATTCATATTTACCCTAGATACACGAAAATGTATTTCTTATGCTGACTTCAACACTAGGCCTAAAGTCTGAGGTTGTATGCTTCATGGCAGCTAAATACAGCACTGTGCTCCACGTGAGAGGTAGTTCAATGGCAACAGAGCAGTCATGATAATAATCTGGGAGTTTTGCTAACAGTATGTTCTCAGTGGCTACATGTATATCATCCACCCATGACTATCAAATGTTACTTAATTCTGGGTCCTGAAAATATTTGCTTCCCATGCCCACATGCATTTTCACCCACTGGGGAATTTAGAAGATAGTATTGTGCATTCCTTGATTTGTTTGTGAAGCAGACAAGGAGACAAATATTTCTTTTGAGTACACTCCTCTTGAATACAGAGACTATAAATTGCAATATACTCTGAAAAGTCACTGAAAAATAGTTCTTTCTTCCTTCTTGCTTCCCAGAATTCAGGAACTTAAACTAAATATATTTTCAGTCCAGTAGTTTGAAAGTAACTCTCTCATCCTTAAACTAGACCTATAGTGTGAGAGAGTTACTAGCATAGCTTCAGAGGTGCTGTGCTTTGATTGATTGTCCTGGTAGGGATGTAGCTTATGCTGGCAAAGCTATTCTTTTTGCTAGTGTTGATCATTCCTGCCCCTGTACTCTCAAGACAAATAAGAAAGCTGTCAAAAGGTGAGCTTTTTGACAGTACTCTTTCTGTACAAGAGGCTTTTTTTCTGATATAAATACACATCATAGATCCCACCTTTTTATCCTTTTGATACCTCTAGCTGTAAATTTAAATTTATACATTAAAAAGTCAGATGATCTGCAGAGAAGCTCAGAAAACAAATCCAAACCTACTTTTAAAATTAGTTGGTTAAATCTCTTAGACATCTTTGTATAGAAACCATAAGTGACTTATGTTAAACCCAGTGACGTCCACTTTAACTGAAAGCAAAACTCTCTCCAATAAAGTATGATTCAATTTAACAAATCTCTTTTAGATATATACCACTAATTACTTTATGGAATTCTTCCTGAGAAGCACTGAACCTATTCACCTCTGTAAAATTATTCACTGTTTGCAAGGTGGTAGCTTTCGTTTTCGTAGATGATGACTCAGTCTGGGAAGGTGACTAACACTGCGTGAGGGAGGAATCTTGTCTTGTATTGCAGAAGTTTAGTCAAAAGGAAGGAGGATACGAAAAGCAAATCTAATTGTGTACATATAGTCTTCAGCTATTCAAATCATACCATACAATAAAATAATAAACAAGGGTGCTCCTTTTAGTGCATGCATCTCCCCTACACAGTGTTTTACTGCTTAATCCCATTTTGACATTTCAATGAAGGGACTAACAAAATCATCCTATTTTTACCAGAATTCTCTAAGATCAATACCTAAAATCTATCCAAGGAAACAAAACATGTAGATAAAGACCAAGTGTGAGTGTTAAAGGAGAAATGTGAAATAGTTTGTATTAAAAGGTACATTTGGTAATAATCAGAGAATTCTAAAATTTTGATCACCTGTACAGGGGAAAGAAGTGTATTACAGATCTGACAAACAAAGCTTTGCTTATTCCAGCTGAAGCGCACAGCGTTACATTTTGCTGTTGCGGGAGGCCATGTATCTGTGGTGGATTTTCTTCTTCATCACAAAGCTAGACTTGACATAGCAGATCAGGTAAGCTGGCTTGTTTTGATTCACATATATAGCAACACCTTTGGGGAACAGTAAACATAGGTATTTTTCTTGCGATCCCAATTGTTCAAAATTAAAAGCTTGTGCTAAAAACTCCTGTTTGTCTTAGAACTGCACTTATTTATATGAAAAAAAGCACTTTTAGATCAAAAACACATTGCCCAAAATATTGGCTAACTTGAATACCTGAGTGAGAACACAGCATCTCCTTTGGCCAGGTGGCAGTGCTTTACCTAAAGCAGCCAAGGACATTATTTGCCTTATGTGCCACAAGAGAACACTGCTGACTCATGTTCAACCTAGTGAGCACCAGGAGCCCCAGGTCTTCCTCTGCCAAATTACTTTCCAGGTAGCTGGCCCCAGTTGGTACTGCTGCCTGGGTTTGCTCCTCCTCAGGTACAGGACTTTGCATTTCCCCCTGTTGAATTTTGTTATGTCCTTGCCAGGCCATTTCTCCAGCTTGTCAAGGTTTCCCTGGATGGTAGCACACCCAATATGGTCTATCAGCCATTCCTCCCAATTTCATATCATCTATAAATCAGCTGCAGGTACATTTTGCCCATAATTCAGGTCATTAATGAAGATGTAAATAGCATTCCCAGGATGGACACCTAATGGGCATTGCTTATGACTGGCCTCCAGCTGTTCATAGCTTGGAAGGTTTTTCAGGTCAGACTTCTGAGGCACAGCCACAAATTTTGCCCAGGCCCAGATTTATCTTGTTGCCTGCATACCAGGTACATGTTCCATGTTTCTCTCCACTGTTTTCCACTGCAATTTCTGCAAAATTAGGAAAGACATCTATAAGCTGGACTGAGTCCCATGCAGAGCCTCTAGAATGATTAGAAGTACAGCACATGGTGTATGAGGAGGTGTCCTAATATCCAACCTAAACCTCCCCTAACAGAGCTCCATGCCATTGCCTCTGGTCCTGCCAGATCAGGGGCTGCCTCTCCTCTTCCCCTCACAAGGAAGATGTAACTGCAGTGAGGTTTCCCCTCAGTCTCCTCCAGGCTGAATTGACCAAGTGACCTCAGCTGCTCCTCATACAGCTTCCCCTCCAGACCCTTCACCACCCCTGTGGCCCTCCTTTGGGCACTCTCCAATAGCTTTATATCCTTATGTTGAGGCACTCAAAACTGCCCCCAGCACTCAAGGTGAGGCTGCACTAGCATAGAGTAGAGCTAGTAATATTTTTTTAAGATATTAAAAACAGGGTTCTTTTTCTCCTATAATAGAAAAAGGCCTTAGAGAATTTGAGAGAAGAGAACCTTAAAAGAAGCTTAAATGGAAAGTCATGGTGACTCATAGAAATACAACCATTACATATTATCACCTGAAATGTCATCCACTGCACCCAGGATTAACTATCTACATGGTTTCTGGAGAGAGAAAATAATTTCCTTGTAGGACTTAGTCCCCCCATCTTAAAATGGGATCAGTCCTTCTCTAGGGATGCCAGACCTTCCGTCAAGAGAGGTCAAACATTTAGATAGGTCTTGCCCTATTGTGTTTAACTTAAGTGAGATTAATCCCACCCACACTGTCAAGTATCACTAAAAGCCTGCAGATTGGAACCTACTAATACACTGAATCAATCAAAAAGATCTGAAGAAATTTGGCTTGAGGTGTTTTGGTGGTAATTTCTGCCTTTGTCATTTTGTTTGAAGCATGGCCTGACAGTGATTCATCTCGCAGCTTGGACTGGAAATCTGGATATAATGCGAAAATTAGTTAAAGCAGGTGCTGATCAAAAGGCTAAGAATGAGGTTTGTTGTTGACAAATTTTTACCAATCCTAAGCAAGTTTATGTTGGAAAAAAAATCACTTACTGCCCGACTTACCATTTTTCAGGAAGGAATGAATGTTCTGCACTTTGCAGCTCAGAGCAACAGCATTAAAATAGTTGATTATTTCCTCCAAGATCTTCATCTGAATGACTTGAACAAACCTGATGGGGTACAGTGTGCTTCTGTTTATTTCTTTGATGTCATGAGCCTTTTGTTTTGGGGGAAACAATCTTGACTTGGGGAATTTCAATGAATTTTAATTTACTGACAATTAAATATACTTTTAATTAATGATTTGGATACTGAGAAACAGGTAAAAGGAACAGCCAGAAAAGCACTTAGGTGCAACACCTCTCCTCCCTCTTTGTCTGTTTCTATTGGACTGCAGACAACCTCTCTTCTGCTGTCCTTTTTTTTGCTGCATGTGGTGCTCAGTCCTGGTGAGGCAATAGGAGACAGAAGAGGTTGGATTCAGTCCACAGTGGATTCTTTTTTTCCTGCTCTTTGTTTCTTACTATTTTACTCTGCTCCAGAAAGCTTCTTCCATAGGCCACAGTCACCCTGTGGGTGTACCTCCCCCTCTGTCTCCTCCCTTGCCTCTTCTTGTGTCTCCTGCTGTATCTCCCCTTGTGCATCCTCCCCAGATTAGTGCCCAGCCATTCTTAAATACATTTTTGCAGAGGCATCATTTGGTTCTACGATGGCTTAAATGTTGGCATGTTGTGGGACAGTGTGACACAGTTTGGTCCACTGTGGAGCCAGCTGGAAACATCTGTGAGCAGCACAGGGCAGCCTCTGACATTTCCCACGCAGCTCACCTTCACAGACCCCTGCCCTTACCAAAACCTGCCAGTTATGGCCATGTTCCATCAAGGTAGAACACAAAGCTATTTGCAGCCATCCTATGGAGGTGCACTGACTCTCCAACTATGCCTTGTCCTCATCAGATTTTCTGTGTTTTTATTTTTAATTCTGACAATGTTGGAATCTTGTTTTGTAACGTTAGTAGCTAAGTCAGATATTTTGTCTTTCCATGAGGAAAACTTATTCTTGTGAGATCTGGTACCAAAAGAACAAATCTCCTGTATTTTTTTTTCCTGAGTTTCTTGAATTTCACTGACCCAAGAGGGCAAAATTCTGAATTCTTTTTACACATGACCAGTCTGACAAAACAGACTTAATTTAACAAAACATACCTTTGAAGTTTCAGGCCTTGGGAAAGGAAAGGTGAGGAAGCACCTTCTCTTTGCTGAGGTTGTGTCATAACTCTCTGTTAGGTGCATACATTTTTTTTCCTAGGCATTTATATAGGTCTCTATGAGGCATGATATGAAGCCATTTTATCTAGCTGCTGATATGCCTTAGTGTCTGAACAGTGTTATGGTTTTGTGTCAAGACAACTTTCTTGTAAACGGTTTGAAGAGTTTTTATTAGTTTCAGTACCACCAAAACCCCACACAGCGTACAGTGCTGAATTCAGGCCTCCTGGATGAAACTTCTGAGATATGTCAGTTCTGGTCTGTGTTTGCAGAATTTGGATCAAACAAATTAACCTATGGAAATAAATCTTGCAATGTCCTTGCTGCCTGTTTCTGAGCATCCTCAGATTTTTAATGACACAGTTATTTTGAGAAATATTTTTGGAGTGAGAAAAAATAGGATTAAAAACTTTTGAGTGTATTTTCCACTTTTTTGCCATTCTAAACAGTTCTTGTATATTTTATTCGGATATGCAAGATGTATAATCTGTTTATTTACACTAAGTATGTTTTTTAATTACTACTCTTCTTCTATTTATTGACTGTTGTGTTAATCTCCTTAGCCATGTGATATGTAAATTTTAATGTAGGATACACATACACATATGCATGCCATATATCCAGTAACTTGAAGTAAAGTATTTCTACTTTCTGTAACACCATGTTTCCTTCTATAATTGTTTTCTAGAAGGGTAGAAAGCCATTTCTTCTGGCCTCTGAAAAAGGCCATGTTGACATGATAAACAATTTGATTGCTTTGAAGCTATTTACACCTGAAAAAGATAAGGTAAGTGTTTATTTTCCACAGAAGTACAACTACAAATATGCTGATGAAAGATTATTTTGTTTTACTGTAGTTATTATACAATCAAAATATCTGAGTATGCTGCCCAGATGCTGCAGTGCTGGTAGTGATGTATTTGACCAAACAACATAAAAGGATGATGATTTTTTAGTGATAAAGGGAAGACAGTGGGATGATTGCCAGGAGATTTTTCCATACACATCCATAATTCATACAAAGCAGGACTAGCATATGCCTGTCTGTTGAGAGATGATCAGGGTATCAGCCTCTGTTCTGGGAGATCATCTTTCCCAGTGTTTCAGTCTGTTTGGCTGTGTCTGTGTGTCACTGCCTGACCAATTTTTCAAAGGTGTTTAAATACTTCAGAATGTGATCAAACACCTCTAAATTTTTTTTCAGAGACACCTTAACACTTCAATCTGATTGAATTTTCTTTGGCACTGTATTTTAAGATATCTTAGTAATTTTCAAAGTCTGCTCTTAAACTTACTTTTCCTTACTTGACTATTTCTGGAATGAGCAAGTTAGTATTTCTCTGCATCAGAGGCATTGTGAGGACAAATGCATTAAAAATTGTGAGATTATCAGATACTGCATTTACAGAATTATATAAGTAAGTGCTCAGGAAGTAATGTTGTTTTTTTTAGTATTCTGGTAATAGTTTAAAAGCTGCAGTGCACCCAGAACTCGACTGTGCTAAGCAGTTTATCAGCAGAGGTTGAAAGATAGTGTTGTCCCAGACATGTAGCGGGTTAAAAGTGTAAACAGCACTAGGAAGTGCAGCTGTGGTCCTTCAAATTAGGTAGAAAACTAGGACAGAAACTCATCTCCTGGGTCACTAAACCAAATCATACTGTAACCATTGTTGTTAAAAAAGATTTCTGCTTCTTCCCATTCAATGCTCTGAATGAAAAACTGTTCTGGACTCTCATTTTCTGAGGATTAGAATTCTCCTCCTATTTTTTAGCCATTTTTACATTATTTTGTATTCTAACATTTTCTTTTAGTTCAAAACCTGCTGCTCTTCCTGAAGTTGTTCTTTGTTTTTATTTGCCTGGTGGTGCAGTGTTTTGGTTTTCTTTTGTTTCTGTTTGGCATTTCTTAATTTGCTGGAGAGAAATTGCACTGATGGAGACAGAGATCAAAGATTGCAATGTTGATATCAAAGCCATGACAAAGTTCTATGCTCTGACCTAGGCGTTTTTAGTCTTTAAATCAGTGATCTCTGGGGCTCAGTGTAGTTGCCATCCTTGTGGGAACCAGTACCAGAAGTATTAGTTTGATTCATTTGTTAGGAGTCAGAATTTTTGCTAGTATACAATGAAGTTTTCAGACAACCAACTAGATCATCAATGTCATGTCTGCATACATGTGAAAAGGCCCTTTTCAGATTAAACTGAATCTTGGAACATGCTCTGTGGAGCTATATCCATCTCCTTGTATGTAAGAGAGACTTGCATATAGCAGACCAAAGCCTTTGTGTTGGTTTTAGTTAATATCTTAATTCTGAGTTTTAAAATATATTATTTGACATTTTAATTTCAAGGAGGGAAATACAGCATTGCATTTAGCAGCCAAAAATGGTCACAGTGAAGTTGTAGAAATTCTGCTTGAAGAATGGCAGGAAATAAATGACCTCAATCAGGTGAGTACTCTGAAACTACCAAAAGAAATAGTTAGAGATTTGAAAAGTTTTCTGAAAAATCAAATTTGAAAGGAAGAGAAATGGCACTGAGGAGATTTCATTAGTCTTGCTGGTTTCCTAGTAAATTTGCATCCTGTTTCCGTGTTCCTTGTCCAATGAATTAACCTCCATTACCTCCTTCAATATCTCTTCCTCTGTCCTCTATTCCTTACACATATCCTCCTCTGCATTTGTCAAGCCCTTACATAACTACTGGTGGAAGAAAACAGAGAAAGGCCTTAACCTCCCTTGCTTTCTGTCATCCAGCATTTTTAGCCATGTGATCCCATTCCTTTTACTATTCCACTTTTAACATTTCTGGTACTTTTCAGTACCATTCATTGAGCCAGTTTGACTTGTATACCAGGCACATACTATCACATGCACTTCAGCAAAGGGGTCTCGGATTTGTATCTTGTCCATCTGAACTCAGTTGCATGCACAAAACTGGCTGCAGACACTGCCTACCCAATTTGCTTTCCCAGATTAGTGTTGGTGAGCTCAGCCATCGTATTGGTCAATTGTGTATTAGCTGAGAATGTTGTTTCCCTGAGTTAATGCACTCGTGAGCTTCATTTTAAGGCTCAAACAAGGAGTGGAGGAAGGAAATGCACACTAAATGCTCATCTCAGCATTCTTGCTTTGCAAAGGGTTCGTGTCTCTTCTGTTTTCTTTGTGGACACTCTGTGGGAACCTGCCATGTGGTGGGTGATTTACTCTGCTGGGCCAGTGAGCAAAATGAGTAACTCCTGCCCAAGGCCCTCTTCTTCCTTTATCAGCAACAGATTGATGAGTTGAGAAGCTGTCTCTTATCCAACCTGTCTGCTGTTTTCAGTTGTGAGGCACAGGAGCCTCTTCGAACTGTGGAGCCCTCTCGTTTCCAAGGCTTGTCTAAGAGTGTTGCCTCTGCACACAAATCTTGTATTGCTTGTGCTTCTGTCTTGGCATGGCTAGTGGGGTGACCTTCCTGTCCAGCTGGAGATGTTCTGATCTGGGTATGAACAGATCTCTCTTTCCATAGCATGAGCAAAGTACTAAAATACATTAAGTATACCAGAGTAATGTCAGGATTTTAAGCAAAGAAAAATTAGGATTTATTGATTCTTTTGTGATTGTTGAAACACCAGAGTTACGTTCATTAAACTTTTCTGTATTTTAGGTGTTGAGAAGCAGGGATTAGGTCATTGTGTAGCTGATGTAACCTATTTTAGAAACTTGCTGTGGAGACATGGAGACTCTTTCAGTGTGAAGATTTGAAATAAATATGACACAGGATTATTTCTGCTAAAAGTTCTCCTTGTAACAGGCACTTGAGGTTGCAAATTTGTCAGAAATATATGGCAGTATACTGACAGAAACTGATATGCACTGTATGTAATAACATGCCAGTGGTGTTGCCTGGTGTTTAATGGCAACAAGTGAATTGTTGAATGGCAACAACTGCTGCCTGCCACCTTTCTGTCTGTGCTTCTTGCTAGCAGTCTTCTTTGAAAAGAGCATGATTATGTTTATGAAATAGTTTTCTGTACTGTAAACCTTACTGTACATCTGCCCAGATAAACATCATCTGTCACTTAACTGTTGTGCGTTGCCATGTCATTCATGAGGTAATTTGGGAGCATTCAGGTTGTGTTCTCTTGGGTCCATCTCTCCTCTCCTATTGAGCTGGATGAGCCTGATGGGGCCTACCAGATGTGTTTTGTGTCTCAGTCTTATAGTCACATGTCTTAAATTGGAACAGACATTTTGTGGCTTTTGTTCTAGAATGGAGAGACTCCGTTTTACTTGGCTGTTGAAGGAGGTCATGAAAAATGTGCTGAACTCTTACTGGAGGCAGGGAGTGACATCAATGTTTTAACTCAGGTGTGTACACAGTATCCCTCCTAGTGGGACATACTAGACTGTGGAAAGGACCTTATAATCTAAGGATATTTGCTCTGCTTTTTTTATGAAATGAGGAAAAAAAATAGAATGGGGAATGTGGAGAGTACTAACAGAATAAATCTGATATGGAAGAAAAATAGCATCAGATTTATTTGACTGGGTACTGTGGTGGAGCTTTTAATTTCCTGTATGATCACTAGTACCACATATGACTAGAAAAGGTAACCAACTAGGATAACTAAAAATCATCCTTTTTGGCAGTGTATATGACTGATCTGATGACAAACTTTTTATCTACATGTGGTTCCTGAGCTTCAGTCCAAGTAATATCTGCTGAACAGCCTTGGTTAGCCTGCTGCACGATGTTTATAATTACAGAAGAATGAGAATTTGTTTGTTTAAGCAGAATTATTTTCTAAAATGTTTTCTATTATTTTTTAATAATTTATTTTCAAATAATTTGTATTTATTTTTTCTATTTATTTGTTAACTATTCTGGGGATTGATTGGTTAATATGACTGTACTTGCTTGGTAAAGGTCCAACAGACTAGGAGACATGTTGTCATCGTTGTCCATGTCCATGCATATATAGATGATGCTGATCTATCTCTTTCTTAAGAGAAGTTGAATGAGGCTATAGGATACTGGTGTTCTTTAGTATGTTTGTTGTGATATAGTAAAAATGTGAATTTCCTTCACTGTTGACAAAAACTTCATAGTAACTGCTAATTCACTTCATTTTGTATGATTTTATCAAAGGGTTTTATTGGTGGACGGGATATGAACGCAAATTTAAATGCAAGATTATCCTGTATTTGTACCTCTCTTTAGTACTGTTCTTTTTTTGCAGCAATAAAAATGTAAGTTTTTCTATCTATCAAATTTCTTTCAGAATGATACCAGTGCTTTGCAGGTTGCAATTCAGAATGGGCATCTATCCTTGGTTAATTTTCTTATTGATAAGAATATTGACCTGATTCCTAAACCCGAGGTGAGTGTTTATCAGAATAGCTCTGCTGCTGGTGCTCAGCCTGTCCTGTGTTTCCTTGGGAATTTGGAGAGCTGAATGAGACTAAGTAGTTCCTTGAATTTTTTCCTATACCCATTATTATTTGGTTTCTAGGTGTAGTTTGGCAACACATACAGACCAATAGAGACAAGGTCCTGTTGCCAACCCAGCGAGTGCCTGAGCAGGCTGGTGCAGTGCAGAGTAGACTTGGCCAGGTTAAGCCAAGGGCCAGGCATTTGGAGAAGGTGAGCAAAGCACCCTGCTTGAACTTAGCAGTTGTAATGCTATGGGCAAATGGTCAACAATCATAGCTGATTGTGACTAAAGATAACTAAAATGTAAATAAATGCTTCAGTGCTTTCACCCTCTGCAGGTAAATGCACCCTCATTGCCTTCAAAATCTGCATGCCAACATTCCTTGCAATTTAAAAAGAAAGAGGAATTTACATTATCCAAATCCTCTCTCAGTTTAGATATTACAGATATTTAAGATTCTCTATGAATAGGAAATTATTTTTCTCTTCTACAGTACAGGATGAAAATAGAATCTAGACTTCATGGCTTATGCCATGATCACTGGCCTCTTGCAGAAAGCTTTCAAGGAATAACAATTTCTGATGTGCTTGAAATGCTTAAAGGTCAGGCAGTTGTTTTGTTGCTTGTCCGCATTAGCTTTCTGTAGCAAAAGCAATTCATAAAATTGTAACTTACATTTTAAAAAATGTTTCCAGCACAATGTTTCATAAGAGCTTGCTTTATTTTTCAGTAGCCCTGAAGAAATGGCTGTGTTTTATAAAGACAATGAACTAGGGCCTGGCACCCATGAATGGTATTGGTATAGAATTATTCTTTAGCTGTATTTCACAAGAAACTGATCAGTCACAGGTTCAACATACAAAGTGATCTTACCAACCTAGTGTGGATTTTGAACTAGTGCTGCATCTGTGCCCTGGTTATTTTAAATAATCACTCAAATAAAACCTCTGCATTTCTTACTAGCTGTAATCTGTCATATTTTATAAATATGACAGCAAGTCAGTTTAGTATGAAGAGTATTTCCAGCAGCAACATGTGACAAGGGTTTGCTCCTGGAAGGTAGGTTTTGACATCTGTTTACCAAATACAGAATGCGTCTGTCTCCAGGCTATGCAATGAAGGGCAAAGCCACTTTTCTAAGGGGGCATTACCCTAATCTCTCTGTTGTCAGGATAGCAGCATATCCCGGGTGCGAACACTAAAGAGGAGTGCCTTGTGGCATTCCTAGGTGGTCGCACACCGATGCACACACCATGCACTCAGCATTTCCAGTCTTCTTAGCTGTATTGGTTTATCCTCTTCTGTGGGTGTTGCAGGAGCAGGCTACCACCTTTGGTATAACTCCACACATCCAGGTGTGTTTTCTGTACTCTTGAACCTCTGCTAGAGCATGTCACCTTTGCAAGGGATGGGCTTCAGTAAGAACCTCTTTCTGGTTTGCATGAACTTGTAATATTATACCCAAGTATAACAATTTATTATTTTCCTTTCACAGCAGAAGAATTCCCCTCTCCATTTAGCAGTTATCAGTAATAATCTACCTATAGTAAAAAGACTTTTGGATGCCAATCACGACATAAACTCCTTAAATCACGTAAGAAAAATTGGGAATTTACACAGATTCATTGATAAAGTAGAGATTATGTGGGTTTTGTTTGATTTTTTTTTTCTTTATGATACCAGGGTACAAAAAAAGAGGAAGAAAGAGGAAGTTCTTTCGTAATATTTTAGAGTGTGTACATACATATTAGTCACTGGAGCATGCTGTGCTAATGTTGTTTGAGCAAGATAAGGATAGCACAATGCTGAATACTCAGAAAATCTGAGGGTAATGTACTGTTCAAATGCTATGATTCAAGTGTAATGAATGACAGAAATGTCTCATTGGTATTGCCTTCAGAGGCAAGCCCAGTGCAGAATGCCATTTGGCTGGAAAAAAGTTAGATTTTCCTTAAAGCAACCCACTGTGTGCAGTGTTTAAATCTGTGACCAAAACAGTGCTGGTAAGACACCAGTGTTAAAGTTGTTGCTGAACAATGCTTGCACAGCATCAAGGCCTTCTCTGTTTCACAGTCTGTGCCCCTAGGTGAATCGACTGGGGTGCTCAGGGAGCTGGGAGGGGACACAGCTGAGCAGAGGTGAACAACACAGCAAGACTGAACAGCAAGGTCACGGGTCTCTGTGATGCCATTGGTGAATGTGTGCAGCTGTTAGCTGAAAGGATGATGGTTTGAGCCCATCCATGGGTAGATACACCTGTCTTCCTCACCTTAACCAGGATTCTTTGGCCCTGATTGGTGTCAGTGGTCTTTGGAGGCCTGGTTAGTTGTTGGCCAGTTTGCTGTGCATCAGATCAGTTCACTGCAGACCATATCCACCACCAACGTGTGCCATATTTACTTAGGTTCTGCCATGCTTAATCCTTTTGCTGTACAAAACCTCCTATAATTGTTAATGACCGTTTCTGCTTTTACTGTGTTGTGTATCACTTCGTACTGCTTTACCTGGTAGATGATAAAAGCACTGGCTTGTGCCTGATCTCGTGTTTTTGGGCTCTACAGTGCCACTGTCTGTATACTCAGGTAACCACCTCACAGATAAAATTAACAATTGCACCTTTTCCTTTCCCTCCTTGAAGAGGCACTTTGTTGACAGAGGAATGAATGGCATCTACTCCTTCTTCTCCCCCAGGACAGGTCTCTCCCACCTTTTTGTAACACTGCTTGGTTCCTTGAATATCCTTGTATAATCACACTGTTCATACTAGTGTGTATATGGTTTTGATTATTGTGAATAACAATTAACAACTACCTGGGAATGCCACACTGGGATTCACCCAGAGGCAGTCAATTCTCAGGTAGCACTGTGTGTGGACGTAATTGGACATGTGCCTGGGGCCATTACTGCCTCCAGTAGATTGGGACTCCACCCCTTAGCTGCAATGTAGTCCCAAGTAATTCATACACTGTCTGAAGGAGGGGAGCCTTGCCTGCCCTGGTGAAACACAGGGATTTCTAATGTTGTGCTAGGCCTGGCCCTTGCCTAATTGAGCTCCCATCCAGTGCCTCAAAAGAGAATGAGGGTTTCCTGATCAAGGAGCACACAAAGGGACACTGAGAAGGTCTTCTGTTCTGAAGCCACCCAAATGGACACTGAAAAGGTTACTTAGTTGGAGGTGCCCCACTGTTGCTTAACCAGAGACCCAGCCCCCAAATACAATAATTATGCCTGAGCTCCAGGAGAAATGATGGAAGTAAATGTTGGTTTGGTTAGAAAGGGAAACAGCATCTCCTCCTGAGGGGCAAAAGGGAAAAGATTCAAAAGAGGTAGCCTGGCTTGTAGCAGGACAGAAAAGTAAAAAGACAAGAATGACAACAGAGGCAAAACTACCTCATGTCTACCTCTGAAAGACCTCTTGGGTAGGCAGCAAGTATTCATCCATCACCAAGGTGAGCACACTGCTACCTGACTGCTCCAGTGCTGTGAAGGTAGGGAAGCTCAGCTGCTGGGGTCTTTCTCTAGGGACTAAAGGATTGCCAAAGGGATCAGAACAGAGGCAGCCACTCCTAAGTCTCTGGAGATGGCTCTTACTGAGCATGAATGCAAAGTGTCTCTTCAAAGGATATACTGCAAACCAGCAAGGCAAGTAAACTACCACAGAAAGTATTCACTATCTGAGGGAGTGGTGATAGAGGTGGACTACAGTGAGCTAGCCAACAATTCGGGCTCCAAAAATCTCAGTAACATCCAGTGCCCGTGGTCCATATGGCAGCAGATTGTACAGAGCACACAGACACTGGCCCCTGACCATGACAGACTCCAATGGTCCAACTGTGTACTGGACTGCCAGCTGTGGCTCTTTAAGGAGAACCTCTCTTTCACCTCTTCATCAGTGTTGCATCTCAGCTGTGGAAAGACTATCCCAGCAGGTCTGTCGAGTCCCACTCTGGGCAGTGTGGCTCCTTGTTAGGGAAATACATCCTTCTCTCCCTCAATGCCATGTAGGGATGCTCCCCATGATGGCAACAAGGACGAGTCTTTGAGAAATCTGTGGTTCACCCCTTCCCATTGTTAATTTTATTGCTAGAGATTAATATATAGACGTTTTTGTGGAACTCAGAGGCTGTCATTTGCGGTTGGAGTAAAGTATGATGATAAGACTTTCTGGTCACATAAAAGAGAATTCTGTAAATTTCTTCAACACATCTTTTGGAAATGTTTTGTGCTTTTTCTCTAGCTTGCCTGAAGTTACATACAGTAGGTACTTATGTATCCCTAAATCTATGAAGAAAAGAAAGTGGGGTGTATGGCTAGGTTTTATTTATGGGAATAAAAAAGTAAGGTAAATATGTGAGATCATGTGATCCTAGTGTAAACTGCAAAATTAACTGATGAGTCTTTCAATGTGGAACCCCAAGCCAGGTGTTTCTTGGAGTGCAAACTTTTAAGCTAAGATCTAAAGGCCAAAAAAGTTCTCTAACCAAACCTACAGAATGTAAACTTGCAATGTCAGAGAAGCACAGGCACAAAACACTCAACTTAGAAGGATGATGTGTCACAAGAAACATACTAAGGAACATTCCCATATATGCAGGGCTTCCACAATTAATCCATTATTTGCTGCTGCATTTTACCCACAGGTGTCTGTGTTTTTTTACTCTACTTTCTGTAGAAGGATAAATAAATACATATTTGGGTATATGTAGCTGTGTAGAAACTATACAACCCTCCCTTCAGGCCCAAAGTTTTACTTGAAGCTGAATTGCCCTTTAGCTGTATTTCTTGTTAATGGTTTGGCCTTGTTCAATGGTTTTGGTTTGAGTTTTTTTGTATGTATGTTGTTTAAGGTTCACTGAACCCATTATGGAGCAGGTAGACTTCTGCTATATATAATCATTTTGTGGCAGGGCTGAATAAAAAGCTCTGTTGTGGATGTGGCATATTGTAATGTTCAAAATTATGGATGTTGAGTTGTCTTGGCATGAATTTCAGCAGAGAAAATATTACTTGAGAGGATAATATGGGTGTGGGATGCTGCCAGTTGCATGAAGACCTCTGTCCAAAGCATCTTGCCTTGAGAGGGAAGAGAGAGAGAGAGAGATTGTTAGTTTACAGTACATTAGAGAGCGATAATAGCAACTCTTTCCTGAGCCAGCTGGAACTTCTGCCTGGCTTTCCCGCAGAGATCCCATATGCTCTCTTGTCTGCCTGAAACAAAACCGGCAGGTCACTCATGATTTCCCTCTCCTCAGTATTTTCTCACCAAGGTGACCTCTTGTGAATCTATTTTAGATTCAGCCTTTGAACATGCTGCTTCTAGGAGTGAGTTTGACTTAATTCATTTATTTGGTGTCTTTAATTCCAGAGGCAGGAAACCCCTCTACATTTGGCAGCTGATCTTGGCAATGTGGAATTGGTGGAAGTGCTGCTGAAGTCAGGCTGCAATCTCAATACCATGGATAAGGTAAATTGCATTCCTCACACATGTCAAGACTACATGATTTTATTTTTAATGTTGCTTTATTGTTTTACAATCTTCCTTAAAGAAGTGCATAAAGCACATGTTACCACTTGTGTTTGCTAAGTAAAGCTAACTACAAAGGAAGTCTCCTTTTAATACTGCCATACCTGCAGTTTGAAGAGATCTGAAATGGTTTTGTGAAGAGTGTAAAACTTCCAAGCTCCATGGTTCGAAGGATAAACACTGCTTCTAGAGACTTTTCATGGAAAAAAAGGACTAGACTTGCAGAGAGGACAATGGCCTGTGGGTGCTATAACTGTGCACCTGCAGCCAGGTTCATTGCCAGGGGAGATGCACCTTCACCAACTCCAGTGGTGGAGAGTTTGCTCTTTAACACTCCAGGTCATCTGACACTCCAGATCCATTCAGGTGGATACTTAAACCCTGAGATGATGTTCTGCCTGGAAATAGAGGCAAAAATAGCAATGGCTGGAAGAAGTACCAAAGCAAAGTTGCTGGGGAAGTACTTTTGAAAGAACAGAGTGTCAAACCCTGTACTTACAAATTTTGCTAAATTACTGCAATACCGAGTTTCCCCTTTTACACTTTTACCACTTTTCTTAATTTTCTGTATGACTGAGTTGATGGATTTGATGTTTATTATGAGCAAAATCTCACCCTTTCATATTTTAATAAGTAACTTTCCTGCACAAAACTGTCCTGATGAGAAGTGAAGCTTTATGGACTAGGATTGTGTTGTTTTCCCCTAGCCTGATATGAGGCCTGGGGCTCTGAGGGTGGGGTGCATGGTTGGTATGTTTTGAGAGGCTGAGGTAAGATGCTGCATAGTAGTTAAGCCTTTTCATTTAGAATCATGCCTACACTTGCCAAAGAGCTGCAGTTCTCATAGGGGTCAAGCCAGAACGAAATCTTGTCCACTTTAAAGAGCACCTCAGCTACTGGAATATTTTTTCAACCTATTTGTATCCCAAGGGCAGACACAAAAATATTACTTATTACCTATGACTTTAAGCCTCTACAAGTCTTTGAGTGAGAGAGTGCCCTGGTATTACAGCAACACTGATAGAGTTCAGGACTTGTTAAGAGAATTTGGTTCTGAACCAGTACAACTCACCTTTCTGCATTGGTTTTATATCTTGGAGTAGCTTTTTCCTTGCTTATTTGCTGGATGGCCCCTGAAACCATGCCACTGATGGGAACTTATGTGAGTTACAGTGCCCTTTGAACTGAATTGGTGCTGAGATGCCAAAAACATTACTGTCCTTGCTGAACAGTAAACAGGAAGAAGAAGAGCCTGCTTCAATTGCACAGTGTTTTCCTGGCCTCCATGCCCTGGCAGCAGGAGTTCTCAGTCTCCAGAGAATGTCATGCATCTGCTCCTGAAAAAGCTCTCTTCGGAGCTCTTCTTTCATCTCACCTGCAGATAAAACTGTCTTTGGTTGTGAGTGATAGGGCACAGAGAGCTCCCTCTGTGCAAGACTGCTGTGCTACATGTGCATGCAGAATGCCAGCAGAGTCTGCTCTAGCACAAGGGTACAGAAACACCCCCTTTATCCACTCCCTCTCTCTCCCTCTGGGAAATAAGCACCTCCCCAGAGGTGGGCCCAAGGAGCTCTTGTGATCTCTGGACTCTTCACATATAAAATATGCCTATGCCTAAAAGATTTAATGAAATGTAAATTCCTTGGCTTCCAATGCGACGCTTTTCTAAAAACAGACTAATTAGAATGATCTTGAGCAAAGCCAGGAGCTAGAACTCAAAAGGTATAAATTAGGGAATTTTATACTATCTGGAGAGTTGAAATACCTCATAATTTAATTAATGAACCTTCTAATTAAGGGATTGGCTTATTTTAGAGCTAATTTTCTAGAATGCCTAGCACTTATTATGTGGAGAACACCCAGAATACTTAAATCCAAGGCACTTGCACTCAGTGCGATCTGCTGGAAAAAGGCAGTTCCAGAGAAAACCCTTTAGAGCCACTGTGATGCCAGTACATCAAAGTGCTGATAGGAGAGATGAGTTCAGGTAGACTGAGCAAACCTCTGCAGCTGCAATTAAAGCAATGGCTTTTAGTAGCTGTGGCTTCCACTATACCCATGAAGCATCATCCTGTACTTGTGCTCCTTTCAGCTGTAATGAGAAAGTAACTCTCCTTTCATTCTGTGAGCCACCTTCTCCTATCATCTAAAACAAGGCATAGGTTTGCCTTTTAAGTTGGAGACTTCCACCTTTGCCAGCCTATCCATCTGAGATGCCAGTTTAACCCTAGCATGGGAATGGACTGTGGTAGCTTTCAGTCTGTGATGCCTGGGCTTGCATGAACTTGGATGCAGTGACGGGAGAGTGCAAGCTGATATGAAGTATGCAGCAGTCTGAGCGCAGGTTTCTGAAAGAAGATGTACCCCACCAAAAATTCTTTAGTGGGGAGTTCAGAGTGGGGGAAAATTGACCACCTCTGGGCTGAGGGGATACAGCTTATGCAGAGCATAGAGATTTGATTGTAGCTACCCAAAAGCCATAAAAATGGTAGTAAATATCTTTTCATGTAAAAATAAAAGGGGATGGGACTCTGTAAACAGTTCCTGTGTTTCTTCTATGACACACCCAAGATAATGTTCTGATTTACTGTCTCATGTTTCAGCATGGAAAAACTGCACTAGCCATGGCATCAAGGAGCCATCATGCCCTCATTGTAGATATGATCATTAAAGCAGAAAGGTATTATGCCATGAAACAGGTAAGAGCCATCTTTCTTTACACTCAGGATACCTACGGGAAAAGCTAGTTCTGATTTCGAAGTGCCTTTTGGCTGAGGTGGTTCCTTTCAGCAGGTGGCAAGACTGGCCTTGATGAACTAAAGTAAGGATTGGGAATGGGAAAGTCTCTAGCCCATCCAGGTTTTACTGTAAAACTAGTAACTAGCTGTAAAACTGTAAGCAGATCTTACCCTTTTCCTGCCTTGTGCTCTACACATAAAGGGATGGAGAGAGATTCTAAGCCAAATCCATGATGCCATCATGTGCTGTGCCATCAGCATCATGGCTGGGATAACACTTGTTTAACATTGGATAACTTTGGTACAGTTAAAATCCGTGGTTAAAAAATAGGTGAGTGAAGATGTCTGTGACTCCTTTGCTAGCAAGGGCTCAGCTACTTCAAAAGGACCTCCCACTTCTGTTCCTTTTGTATTAATTATGAAATTAATGAAACAGAAAAGAACTTCACAACAAGTGTGAAGGACACGGCTTAGGTTGTCTGAATTTCTCACCTTCTTTCCCTAGTTATTACTTACATGTAGGCTGCATGGTGATGGGCTTCTCTGGAGGGCTACAAGTAACTGCCATATGAATTTGTGACTTCGTTCTCCCTCCTGCTTCCTGCTGAGTTAGCCAAGTGTGTAAGCATACTGATCCTGTCCCAGGGCAGGCACACCCTACTCCTGCCCAGAGTGGCCAAATCCATGACACCTAGTGTTACAGGGCTGGTAAATCACAGATCTAGATTTGTTATAACAAAAATGCCTCCATGAACACCCTGTATTGTGCACTTGATGTGCACCAGTTCAGCTAGAGCTGTTAGGTATATTATAGTTTCTTTTGGCTTAAAGAGGAATTAGAAGTGGTCTGTTGCCACAGATAATGTGCCAAGTCAGACAGCAGTAAACTCATAATGTTCTCAACCTCATGGCACTGTTCACTGAACTTCCTGAGGAGAAGAAAAGGTGTTAAGCAGATGCTTTTCTGCAAAAGCACCAGAGATGTTGGGAAATACAAATGTGTTACTATCCTGTTGCCTGAAGCTGAGAGTGCAACCTTTTGAACAGCTCAAATCTTATGGCTATGGAATATGATGCTGTTCAGGTGGTGTTACCACACAGGGAACTATAGCATTTTGAACCATTATTTTAAGGACTGTCTTTTTCTTACATTCATCTGACTTATCATTTGTGACAAAGCATTAGTTACAAAAGGAATTGATTGTCATGTAGCCAAGAGGAAGGGCATGTGATACAAAGTGTGAGTGTCTTCTCTCTGTTTGCCCTTTTTTCTATTTATTATTTCTACCCAACCCTTCCCTGTCATTGCCCAGGCTGGGTTTAACTGAGGGCACAATTAATAGCAAAGAGCAGCTGCGATGCTGCAAAGATTTTTTTTTGTTTGCTTGAGTTTTTTTCTGTTGCTTTTTTTTTTTTTTTTTTAATTAAGCATCACAAGAAAAGCATCTAAGAGCAGAGAGACCCTGAAGCTGTCCTGTGGAATGTCCTCAACATTACCTTGCATGTATCAGGAAGCATGAAATAAAGTTTACATCAGATGGAGGGAATCAAACATACATGACAACGCTTAGTTACTGAACTGAGACTTTTTTTTTCTCTCCAGGTCTCTCACAAGATTAGGAAAGAATGCTGCTGTACTTTTCTGAATTTAATTTGGGATGAAGCACTTTATGCTTAGCATTTTTAAAACGTGGCATACTGCCATTTCCTTTTTTTGCTTAGTATCTGCTTTGTAATCCTCTATCAAATTCCTAAAGAAATTGTTTTCCCTTTGAAGATTGATTTGAAACAGAACTATTACATGAATATAATGAAATACAGAAAGAGTTGGAGCTTACCTACCTAGGAATGTTCCCTGGGCACTGGTTAGCTAGGGCTGAAATCACTGACTGACATGGTTTTCGCCAAGGTGCTCGAACAAGGGGTAAGACCAACACTCCTGTTTCAGCTGAGCCATGTATACAGAAGCAACATCACTTTTAATCTGGAGGGAAATATCCATGTGGTTTTGTTTTCCACATGATTTTACTTATGCAGGAATGACACTAGATCCATGTTCAACACACATGTGTATATTGGTTTTTAGGCACTTTGCTGATTGGGGGTCCCCATGATAAACCTAACGGCTGATCCTGCCAGCAAAGGATCTGGAAGTCCCCACTTCAGCCAAGTGAAGCTGACAGGATGGAGGCAGGAACAGCTTGAGCAGGCGCTGTGCCCATGCTGCCTACCCTTTCCTTGGGGGGAGATTAGTGCTTTGAGAAGCAAGAGATAAGGGTAAGAACTGTACCAGAAACCCAGCTGTGGTCTAAACATGACATATAGACAGAGCCAAGCTGCACAGCAGCACGGGCACAACAGTTGCTGTCACTTTGCTCTTGTGTACCAAGTACCAGAGAAAGTGGTTTATTTCTCAATTAACTTAGTAATATATAGCAACACACACAGGCACTCTTTGTTTCAGTTCTGTTTCTAGGAGCAATACACAGTTCCTTTACAGGCACTGACCAAATCATCTGTAAGTAGCTACCTCTGGCTGTACAAGACACTGCTCACTAATCAAAGGTTCCCAGCTCTGTTATAAAATTTATCATCTGTTTTCTTTTTCAGACACAACTAGCTCATAGTGGTAATGGGTCAGAGTTCAGTGTGTCCTTCAAACAAGATCATAGCACACAGACCAAGCAAATCCGTTCCTCCCTTTGGAATCTAGCATACAACCAGTTAAAACCCCATGAATGGAAAAAACTTGCTGTGTTCTGGAAGTTCACAGATGAACAAATTAAAGCTATTGAAGAACAGTGGACAGGTAACAATATCTGAATGGCCAAACATAATATACAGGACAAGAAACTCCACAAGGCAGTGTTGCTTGATAAACTATGTATCACATACTGAAAGTGTACAAGCCTTGTCCCTCCTTCCTGGGAAGCAGTGCTGTAGCAGAACAGGACACTTCTGCTCTCCCTTCTGGCTTGAAGGAACCTTCCTCTTTGGAGATCAAGACTAGAAGCCATAAGCATTACAGAAGGGTCTTGCAGGTCATGCTGCAAGTGAGGACCTGGGGAACCTCATGACACAGAAAGATATTGCTCATGCTCTGTCTGCACAGCTGCCATGAAACAGGAATTCCTGGTTTCAGCCTCTCAGGTGCTGGGGAAATAATTGTACTAGTTACTACTATTCCAGGGTACATTTCCACAGCTTGGGGAAAAATGAAAGGAAAAATTATTTTAAGATGTATTAGGTGTTTTTTATCTCTTAACCATAGTTTTAGGACAAAATGTGGATTTTTAAAAAAGCTTTTGTAAGCGTCAGTCTTCATTTTTCTGCTAGATAAGAAAGGTAATAAGAGCAAATGAGTAAGTTCAAAACCTGTTGGAACTCTTGGAGTGCAAAAGCACAAAATACACTGTTTCTAGCATATTGAACAAATACTTTGTGTATTACATAGGGAAAAAAAGTTACAAGGAACATGGAAACAGAATGCTGCTCATCTGGTTACATGGTACATTGCTGGCTCATCAGAATCCTGTTAAACACCTATATGAAGACCTGGTGGAAGCAGGATTTCAGCCTTTAGCTGGTAAGTTGATATAGAGCACATTGCAGGGTCCTCTGCAAGACTGCAGTGCTGTGCCGAGGTCCCTGCTGGTGCTGGGGAGCTGTGGCCAGGGCAGGGCTGGAGGACGCTTTCTTCTTGTCTGGACAGCCCTTCCTGAGGGGGGAGGCTGCTTGAGAAAAAGCATTTATGTCAGACAAAGATTTCTAAAGGAATAAAAATGTGCAAATTTTGCTTCCCTCTTCTGTCCTGCACACATGGTTCAATTGTGACTGGTCAGCCTTCAGTTAGACTAGTGTGACCTTGTGCAAAGCAGAGTACACCAAATGTTTTCTCTTACTTTACAGAGAAGATCAGAGCTTCAATTAACATTGGCATGGACTCCAGGAAATGTGTCATTTCATGAGCTCATCAATAAAACATGGCATATATGATGGAATTACATGCCAGATGGAAAGTGGAGTTCAAATACCCTTTTGGGAAACAAAAAACCTATTTTGAAGTTGTAAAACTTTTTCCATCCTGGAAGAACTTTCACTTTGAAATGGTTACTTATTTCTCAAATGCTTGCTAAATTGCAATATAAAACATTTAAGAGTGAATGGCTGACTGGTAGTTTATAACTGCAAAGCAAGATTCACATTTCTTCTCCTGACCTAACACTGATAAAGTAATTCTGTATTGAAACTGCAAACTAAGCTACTTTGTGTTTGATGTGAAATGTAAATAAGATGTTTTGTACATGGTAAAAATCAGATTTGATGAGTGAAAATTATGTGTATAAATCAATTAACACTTCCAGAAATAAGCTGGCATCTGGCCTCATTTGGGATTCAGGTTTTTATAAATTCTTGCTAGGATTATGACAACTCTTTCTACTGCAGCATTTGATTTATGTAGTGAAGATATACAAAAATGTCATGTGTAAAATCCATATGTGGCTGGCTGCAGAATTTTCTATCGTGGCATAACACTGTATTCACACTCCCAAAATAACATTTGATATTTAATACTTAACACATCTAGAAATTATTTACCTATTTCTTGTTCATACCTTGAATTAATACTTGGTAGTAGTGTCCTGCTGAATATGTTTAAAGGTTTTCTTATTATTGAATATATATAATATCTGAAAAATTATGTAAATGTCTATCTTTGTGATCTTCTTCATAATACAGTAATAGTTTTATCATGTAATCGAAGAACTGAATTGCCTTTTCTGTTTGCACTTAGCTAGCACTATTTTGCACTGAGTCCTACTGTTTGTATGAAAAAGGTGATCTGTATCTTAGTCTGAAGTCGTACTCCAAAATGCCCACTTGTGTGCAACCGTCTTTGAGTCGGCTGCAGAGCATCCCAGAAATATGAAGTACAGACCACAAGATCCTAAGGTTTTGGAATCAGGGATCTAATGTACAAATGCCTAGAATCCCTAAAGCATGCATGAAGTTCTGCCTGCAACATTAGCCTGGAAAATGAAACTGTTTAAGAATCTGATAGACTTGATACCTCACCTGGCCCAAGATGGACCCTAGGTGTGGAGGATACCACCCTGCTGTTTTCCATTTAAACACACCGTTGTAGGACATAATTAAGGTGGATGTCAACTACACTTACTTGCATAAGCAATTCAAAGTATTTCTAACAAAAATAAATTTCATTTTCTCTTGAACATAGATGTTAGTATCATTGGGATGAAACAAAGAGATTCAGACAAAAATCACATTGTATCCTTTATTTGAAAGTGTGCAAAAGATTCCTTAAATAAAAAGCGTTTGTCTTAATAGTAAAAGTTTGGAGGTAGAAGAACAGTTCAAATTCTTTTGCCCCTCCAGATATCTATTATAAATGCACTTTTGCTTAAAAATCCCCTTTTTGTTTTTAAGAAAAGGGTACAAACATTATATGTACTTTAGGCCTCACTGCCTCAAATCTGAAAAGACTGGGAAGAGGTACCTTGATTAAAAACCCCTACTGGTGAGAAAGATAGTCAATCAGTCAACAACTTTTATTGACTGAACACTGGTGTGGGTTTGGCCCTGAAGCACTCGCCCAGCTTGTCCTGCAGGTCTCGCAGTGGTAGAGCCGGAAGATTGAAGCACAGTTCGAGGATATTTAGCAGCAGTGGCTTGGGATATGGTTTGCTGAAAAGTAATCAGATACATCAAAACACTTAATGGCACCAAAAATTCCCATTAAAATAGCTCTAGGTAAGATGTAGTTTAGAAAGAAAGATCTGCAATCCAGCAGACTGAAATACACTTACCAAAAGGAAAAAATAAACAGTCATTTAACAGAAAGGGTAATTTCTTTTCCTTTCTTATCTGTAATACACTTTTTAGAATATAAAGTGCTAAACTTCCAGTTAACTAAGTATCTTGAGCTTTCATCACTTCAATCTTATTTCAAGGTTGGTTCGTTTCTGTTTTTCACCATACTGAATTCACAATTTTCCCCTGTAGTGCTAATTTAATCACACCAACTTTCCTTTTGAAGCTTAGTATTTGCTATGAGGCAGTCCCTAAAACGTCTTCGAAAAGAAAAGGGTTGCAATTCTATCAAGAATTAATTTTCTGCCCATAAAACTACCCACCTTAGTGTAACAAACAGTACATTCTGCTTTTAATCAAGGTAAATTCTCTCCCCTCTCAAATTAACTCAAGAGAAATACTTGACTTCCACTTAGGTTTTTATTTGCAGAAAGGGTATACAGAATATATCTCTAGGGCTGTCACACTTACTACATTTTTAGAAATCAGTGTTTGTTGCAGTAGTTCAGGTGCTTTCCTTGTCACACTAGTCACAAAATCTGAATCCAGAAATTGTTCTTAATGAAATAATTACCAGACTGAATCTCTAACCTCCTAAAAATATACAGTTTAAGTATTTCTGCTTAATAGCCCAAATTCCTGAAAGCTATGTGCAGCCTGTCACAGGGCTGTGAGTCATGGCAGGAAATGGGGGCCTTTTCTGCTTTTGGTACTGCCATGCTGGTGAGGAGACTGAGGGTGCTTGGGAAGGTGGGAGGAGACACAGCCAGGACAGGTGACCCCAAGTGACCAAAGGGATATTCCAGACCCTGAGGCACCATGCTCAGTGTATAAAGTGGGGGATGAAGGATGAATGTTGGGAGTGATGGAGCTTGTCTTCCCAAGTAACCATTATGTGTGATGGGGCCCTGCTCTAATGGAATGGCTGAACACCTGCCTGCCCATGGGAAGCAGTGAATTAATTCCTGGTTTTGCTTTGCTTGTGTGCACAACCTTTGCTTTCCCTATTAAACTGTCTTTCTCAGCCCATGAGTTGTCCAGCTCTCACCCTTCCAATTCTCTCCCCAATCTCTCTGGTGGGGAGTGAGTGAGTGGCTGCCTGGGGCTTGGCTGCTGGCTGGGGTTAAACATCTCCTCACCAGTACCTTCCAGACAGACATTAAGTACTGTTTGCTATTTTCAACAGGCCTCAAGTTTGAGCTTTGTCTAATTCCTCTCCACAAGATAATTTTTTATCCAAACTATTACCATATGTGTTGTAATAAAAATACTATAAGACGCATAATCTGATTTACCTGAGTGACTGGATGATGTTTCTCAACAATGACTGAACTCATGGGTGGAGCAACTGCCATCACTGCTAAACTCCCAGAAGCTCTGGATCTTTGTCCCATATCAGCTCGTCCTGTGATTCGAGCAGTGATTGTTCTTCCTGCTTTCTGTTGTGCAGATGTTATTACTTTTGCCATGGGCTATAAATAAATCAAGTATTAATTGGTAAAAAATTCCAAACATAATATTTACAATGATCTAGTATTTCTGCTGAGTTTTATCTGCCACATGCCTAAACAGAACTTGTGATGTTGCAGGTATTCCAGTTACATTACACAGGACTGAATTTGGCTCCACCTGGCTGCAACCAGGATTACTCCATTTTTTTTTCGACTCCTGAGACAGCCTTTCAAGCAAATGACTTGTGTCCTGAGGGAAGTAAGACTAATTTGACAAAAATCAAGCAGCATGTATAGTTTAGCTTTGCTTGCTGACTGCGTGCTTGAGTGACAGCTGAAGGTACTTCCGTCACTGTGGAAATCCTTTCTAGCAATGACAGAACAGATAATAAAAAAGCTCCTATGCTTACAATAGTGCATCCTTCTCTAATAGCAACCTGTGTCAAGTGCTAGAAAATTAAGGAGGGCAGTTTAGCACTAAGCATAGAAAAGGGAATGAGAAATTTGAAACAGGAGTACAACAAGACAAAGCACTTTCTATAACAAAAGGTTATGAAGTCAAACACTGATTATTCCTGTTGTACTATACCTAAGGGTACATACATTCCTCTATTCCTCATTTTGCCACACTGCCCTACCTACAAAAAGAATTTAGAACTGCTCCTAGCATAAATGGGTTTATGTAACATAAATGAGCATTTACAAGCTAGTGTCTTCATACTGCTATATAAACTCTATGGTATGCCCTCAACTACATACCTGTGTTGCTTTGAAAAATGCACAAATAACAATACCCAAATTAACATTTGTTATGATGATGCCTTAAAAGAAGAAAAGAAGTTAATTTTAGCATATTACCAGTTTTTGAGTTGATGTTACACAAGATCCTGCTGCGCTAGTGATGATTCCTGGAGAATCAGCATCTAGCCTGGTCTCAGGAGTGCTTCCATGAGCCAGGTGGCTAGAAAACTGTGAAATGAAACCAGAGTTTACAAAGAATGGGTATTAGTTTCTAAAACATACAGTTTTACTCCTTACATAGTCAGTTTTTTGACTATCTCAATTACCCCTTCAGCTTTAATATCTTTGCAGATATCTTACCTCTAGTGTTACTGTTCATTGTCTAATTTAAAATTACTTGTCTAAAAATTGTAGAAATTGTGTGAATAACATTTGCCAGTATTAGAATTAAAAATCTGGAGAGAGGCATGCACATCATCTCTGTTCTAACCTACTCTCCAGCATGATACTGTTTCACAGTGGCAAAGTTTTCAGGATGGCTCCAGGGCCGGTTCCAAAACAACCATGGCACTAGATGATGATCTGGCTAAGCTAACATGACAGGACAACAAGATGAGTTCCCTCCATGTCTATATGTGTTACCCCTCCCAAAAAAGTAGTTTTAAGTCAAGCTAGCTTTTCATTTTTTCAGAGATCTTTTCATCTTTTCATATTAAATTCAGAGGTTTTTCTTTAAAAAAAAAACCCTCTTAACAGCTTTTTTCCCGAGAGAACCTTAGAGAGCAAATTATGCTTATTGTAGTGACCTTGTTTAGTTTAATGCATTTTCACGAAAATAATTTAAAAAAAGAGCTTAATGAAAGTACAGCAAGCCACAGCTGTGTCCCAGTCACTTCATTTTCACAATGCAGACTGAACACACCTGCAGGTTTCCTTTTAGACTTGGACTTTCTTCAAAAAAGCCCCAACCAAGGAATTCCTTTTTTGTCACTAGCAAATACAATTTTGTTCCAGCTACATACTTACCATGCCTTCCATCTGAAGGGAAGCTGCTGGTGGAGGTGGTGATGAGGGCGGATTATATTGTGATGGAGGTGGCCTTCCTGCACCAGTGGGAGCATTATCATTTCTCCTGCTTCCTATATCTATCATTAGAAACACAAAATAATGGGATCAGCACATAATCTAGCTAACCCTAAGGGATGGGGATATGGAGGAAGATAAGTTACAAAAAAAATTTTAGTATTTCTTTGGGATTTTGTATAATCGAATAAAAAAGATCAGGCTGTTCTTTACAGAGGTAGGTAGGTAGGCAGATATAAAAACCCATTCCTATATTTTACCCATCTTTTGAGATGGATGTAAATGTTTTTTCAAGGGGCTTGTTTCTCTTTTATGTCTCAGCATCCCCGTGGCACATGTCACCTACTTGTAGTGCAAAGAACTGAGGTTCTCCCTACTGCTTGCGAGAACTAAAATCAGTGTGCAGAAGGTGCTCTTATCCTAAGACCCAAAATCCAGTTTAGATAGGAAAACACAAAGGTCATACTGGACTTCCCTGAGAGCACAGGATCCTTAAGGGGGCTTACTGGCAGTAAAATAAATGTTACACATTAGCAGCAGCATCTCATCCCCATATATAATTGCTGGAGAGTGGCCTCATCCTAGCTATAGGACTGGGACAATCTACAGGCATCCTATAGCTCTCATGTCCCTATGAGGGTAGGCTGGGTAAGCTTAAGCTTGAACAAAATCCATCTGAGATACTTTCATCTCACAAGGCAGACATGGGGGATGCCAGATCTGCAGACATAAGCCCAGTCTCTTTTCCAAGCAGTTCCAGCCTCTTCCTTTTAGAATACAGACTTTTGTAAAGGAAGGAGAGAGAGGTATTCTTTATTACTCTCCTATTTCTGAAGCAACTGATGCTAACTGCAGTTCCAGTACAAGAGAAACTTGCTCATCCTACTGACTAGAGTGACACCGTGTGGTAGTTGTGTTTGGTTTTTTTAATTCTTGGCTGAAATAGGGAGGAAAAATAACAGGAAGGTGCTTCAAATCTGTGCAATGCTTGTAGATGTCAAGAGTAAAAGAATGCCAGAATGCACATTTCTTACATATCTATGTATGTACACACACATTAAGCTGAAGCACAGACAGGGCCAATGCACAGTTATAGATCAGTCAGATCCGATCTATGTTACTGAAAACAAAACAGTGTTAGGATTTTTATAAGCAAAAAGTTAAGATTCTTTCGGCTTCAATGTTCCTCTAAATACATAAAGAGGTTAAAATAATCTTAATATACTATTAATTAAAAAGAAAGTCAATAAATTAGGCAGATAACTTTTACACCATCAACACTGACACTAAATATTATGAAGCCATTAAGGTTGTCATACATGCACACTATTAATAAATACATTATAATGATATATGATGCGTATGTTATCTGTTTATTGTATGCATATTAAATATACATAAAAAAAAGGAATAATAAATTTGTAAAGGGGTGAAATTCTGTTTTTATATCCAATGGCAGTAGGTGGCACTGCAGTGTTCATACAAATTTATAACTGCTGACTGATTCTGGCACATGAAGTTTTGATATCTACAGATTAAGAGACTAGAAAAAAATCACAATCATCTTCTCTGATGTTTGCAGTCTTACAATGTCCTGATCACTGTTCTACCTGATTAGGAATGCAGATCAACAGCTGTTCAACCATATTAAATAATTATGTAACTAACTTCATTAAAACCACCATCTGGCTGTAGCAAGGAAAAGATAGTAAGCCTAAGGAAGGGGAGAATGTGGTACAAGAGGTGGTACAAGAGGTGGTGGAAAATGATGAGATGTTATCTGTCTGTGAGATGTTATGAAGCCTGATTAAAAAGCATCATAGTGGATACACAAAAAAATGAGTTATGGGTACCCTAACATCCAGCACAGCAAAATCTTTAGGTGTTGCTCTGGTGTAGAGTATCAGTTACAGCTTCTTAGTAAAAATCAAGCAAAATCTTTGGTCCATGAAACTCAGGGGATGGTCACAACTATTCTACAGTTCAATTTTCTTCATTTCCTTACTACTTACCCTCATTTTTATAGGTCTACAGAAACAATGCTTCCACATGGGTCAGTTACCCTTCACTATCAGGGAGACTTATTGTCTGCTGCATGTTTTTTGAAAACAACAAACAAATAAAGGATAAAGCTTCAAGATAGAATAGTTCTTAATTAGTAACACAATGAAAAAGAAGTACCTGGGAAATGCCCTGTAATTTTATTCCCAAACTCAGTAACTTCAAGAAATCGTTCATTCTTAATAGTCTACAAATACTGACCCTATGTTCTTACTATCACACAGCTACTACACTTAGCTAATGTCATATTAATTTCCTAAGCAACTACACAAATACCACTTATGTTTAACAGGCTTAGACAGCTGCTCAGGTAAGCATCCTCTTACATTTTCTTCAGCTTTTTGTTTCCTCTTCCTATCTACATCTTTTGGTGAAGAATTTCTCTAAAGTAGTTCATAAACTTCTGTGCAAGACTGCTAAATTTAGCAACTGAAATTACTTGTCTAAGGCTATTAACCATTGCTGACAGTACAGCTGGTTGTTGAGCCACATGAATAGCTGTGACACTCCTGCTAGCACAGCTATTTTCTCTTTAACGTGGGTTGCTGCACCAGCACGATTATGTTCCCACTGGTACAGACTGTCTCACTCCAAGGGGGTGATTTCATTACATCATTAAGCATGTGCAACTCTTCCCTGTGTAGCTGCACAAGTTTTACGGGTATGCTGCTGATAAAAATAGACTGGTGTTTCCTGTTCTGGCACAGAGTTACAACTAAATACAGAACATGAGAGATTTGCTTGCCCTTTTTACATTCAAAAACAAAATTAAAAAAGAAGGGAGAGCTGGGAAAAGCTGATTTATTGCACTCTGAGATTCCAGAGCATAAAGGAATTTTCAGGATTTTGTCTCCACTGCTCCATAACTGGTGTTTTAAGAAGGTTGCCACCTTTGACTTCTTGTTCTGCCTTCAGCTGCAGGTTACTGTTCTCCCAGCAATGTGGGATGAAGAGAACACATTCCTCCTTTTAGCTACAGCAGTATGAAGTTCATCAGAGTATTTATCAACATATTCAACAGGACATTTTAAAGCGATAGAAGTTTCATAAACTCTGCATTGCCATACATTCTCAAATTAGAAAACGAAAAGAAACTCCATTAAAACAAAACAAAACAAAAAAAAAATCCCAAACAAATCCAACAAAAATGCACACACACTACCAGATTAAAGCTTTTATTCATACTAACCAGAATCTGGCCTAATGTCCTTGCTTTGAAACATGGTCATTGCTTCCAGATTCAACGCACACACACCACGCATAAAGGCTTTCTTCATGGTGTCTTCATACTGATCTCTTTCACTGTGCAGTCGCAGAATCTCAGCTTTTCTCTGTTCCAAAGCAGCAGTTAACTACGAAACAGAATGAGGAAACAGTTCTCTCTTACTTGTAAATGCAAACTACATATTCATCAATTAACTTTAAAAAGTATTTACTATAGTTACAAAGATAGAGATTTTCACATAAAAATCCCTGCTTCACTGGAGATGAACAGCTCATTTCAGTTTCTTTGTAATACAGCACAATATTAGTCCTAGAACATACCAAGGACAAGACTGTATTAAAAAGGACCCTACCTAAGCAGAAATATATCTTGCAAGCTTTTGTCTTTTAGAAGCTGGCATCTGGGCACAACCCAGATTTCTGCAGAAATATGGGTTCATTCAACAGAAGAGTAAGTGTTCTCAGACAATTATTTAAGTAGAGGGTAAATTCTCATGACCAATCTCTCTTCTCCAGATACTGTAAAAACCTAAAAATGCTGAGAAAGGAACAGAGCACGTTGCTACTTAGGATTTTTGTGCTGTTAAGACACATTTGGTAAGCCTGTTCTTAAAGTTCAAGGTTTAATTTCTTGCTGAAATACAAAGCTCTTAACTGACTACTTAGCACGCACCAATGGACACATTGACCTTAAGATTAATTTCACCTTAAGATCTGAAAGTTGTTTAAGAAGCTTAATTGACAAGCTGAAGAAAAATCAAACTTTATTTCTGCCTTTAACAGAGCAGCTATTACAAAAAAAAAACGTTGTACTCATCATAACCATTTGTAATAAGAATGGTCTTCTATTCCCATTGTCTTCTTTATCAAGACCTCAAAATGCATAGCCCATATTAACAGGATGCTTTTAGAAAACCAATGGCATTCCTACTGTTAGGCAGAGATTTGCTTAATTTCAGGAAAGTCCAATTTATTTCATCTGTGCATGCAGATCAGCAACATTTTATATCAGATGCAGGGAAAAAAATCACATCTGAAAACATAACAGAGATCTTAGATCCATTCAGATCTACTTGCATACTTGAGAACTCTGTTCTGCTGGAAAATATTCACATTTCTTAGGTTTTCTGAGAACGAGATACTTTGGAGGGACAGGGATTGGGAGTGAAGGAGCAAAAGAAGGGAAAAAAATTGATTTTACCTCTGCAATTTTGGCTTCATAATCATTGGTGAGGTGAACACACACATCTTCTGCCCTTAACTGACAGGCTCTTGCTACTTTGTCTTTCCATTTTATTTCACTAGAAGAGCGCCATGCTGCCCACACTTTCTTCATCAAAGCTGTCCGGAAATGTCTGTCTGCTATGCTATTTGCATATTCCTTAGGAAGTAAATACAATCACATCATAGGAAAGTTCAGGGTTGATAAAAAGCTCATTACTCCAGTAAGGACGATTGTCTTACAGCTTATTACAGAGATCACAGTAGGAACTCCATAACAGAGGTACAGGTCCTGCAGTGAAGTGTTTCACAAGCAGCCTCAGCACCTCAGCAGCTCAGTGCTGCCTCTGCACATGTGCCATGGCACATTACTGACCTCACCGTGAGAAATTGTATTTGTGAACTCCCAGGCTACACAGAAATAGTATTTGTGAACTCCTAGGCTGTTAGTTTAATGACACTCAAACAACAATCTCACATATGCGGTGTAAGCAGGCATGTGTGAAGCCATTTGATGGATATGTGCACATTTGGACTCACTGCAGGAATCATATAAAACCTGCAGTCACAAAGATTGCATATAGTTAGAATAAAACACTTACCTTTTGAATAAATTTACACTTCAGGATTGTTTAAAAACTACTTTGAAACAACCCTACTATTCCACTCTATTTCAAAATAGTCAGCAGACAATGGGGTTTTTTTCCAATCCAGAGAGCATTTTTTTCCCATTCTGACAGCAATGTTCTTTTTAGAACCAATTTTTCCAAACTGTTGTTTGACACTGTCAAACACATCAAAATAGAAGCATCATAGTTTCTTCAATATGTAACAGCTCTGCAGCAGCTCTGACTCTTTTTGAGTTCAGAGGTTTCATTTTGGTTGCATTTTTATTTCGTGCACATACCTCTTGTTTGGTTTTAACATGCTGAATCCGCCACAGCGTAAACTTTCTCATCAACTCTACTCTCTCCTTTTGCTTCTCTAATGCCTCGGTCAAGTTAGTAATTACCTGCAAAAATATTAACACTATTTCAGTAGCCATGATCATTGTAAGGTCAAATAGAACGTATTTTTTGTCTCAATCATGTTTCATTTAAAGCACTTGCTTTTAATGGATGCCTTCTACTGAAACCTCCTTTCTCTAATGAAGTAAGAAACAGAGTTCAAATCAGAAGTAAAATTCTTGTGGCTTTGATACTCAGATTGTGGCACTTCCATTGTTAGTTTTAGGAGATGTTCAACTGAATTGCTATTTCCTCCCACATTTGCTAGTTTCTGAGCTACTTTCTCATAATTACACGTTACTGTAGCATTACATGTTACTGTAACATCAGAAGAATCTCTTATTTCAAAGAAAATTTTTATAAATCAGAAACATTTATATTAGAATTTTTTTCACTTGTCCAAACAGAATAAACAAGCCAAGTCATTGCTACAAACTAGAAAAATCTTATTAAGAATTGTTACTTTCTTTAGAAGTTCTCATGAAAGATATTATATCGGCTTACAGCAACTAAAACATTTGAGAGGCAAGATGTCCTACTGGATAGAGACTGCAACTGGGGACTTTTACCAGCAATCTCTAAACTTATTGAGCACACATAAAGCTGAGGTTCCCCAGTTAAAAATTAAGCCAGATATGATGCAAATTTGGTACACCAAATCTGAATATTTCTCTATATTTCTGCCTAACTTCTTAAGCTAGACTCTGCCATCAGTCACATATGAACAACTCCCAAGGTCAACAGTGACTTATCATGGGACTTGTGGGAATAATGTAAAGTTACTTTAACTACTGCATACACAACATTTTATGATAATACATGCTAACATATGTTAACATTATATTGCATTTGTTACAAGTAATAATCATTGAACATACATTAATGAAATGAATGATACCTAAAATTAAAACAGAAAGCAAATTAAATCTATATATTAATTACTTTCATTGAAAAAGTGTCATATACTAACATAAATGTCAAGTTTTGATGCTGCATACACGCTGATACACTCTAGAAGCCTTAGCCTAGGTCTATTTTTGTTAATTAGGATATTTTTGCAAGTAAAAATTTGAGATTTACAATGTGAAATGAGAATTTATAATACTCATAATGTTTGTGATGCTGATGGATTTTGGGTTATGTCCATATCAGGATACAGCAGTTTTGACCATTTTGGAGTGATATATGGAAGCACTGCCCCCTTCCATTCAGGTGGTAGCAATAATAATTTTCTATTCAAATGCTTTTCTTCTTGGAAACAGAACTATAAAATTGGCTGAAGAAATAATTTCTTTGGCAGCAGTAAAAAAACTAGGGCTCTCAAGGTATCATTGAGAATTATGGCACATTAAATACGACTGACATACAATGATATCCAATAGAATTAGATGTTAGAAATGTACACACTGAAATAACCATGCACATAGGTACTAGTTACATTGTACCAGACTAATCCTGTTCTTGTAATGTTACAACATTTATATTTGCTTGGTCCGTAAGATTAGTCTGTTTTCCAAATGGACACAGAACATCATCTTCATTCATATTTTAACTCCTGCAATGTATGTTTTTTGAAAATGTCAAAAGGAATTAGAAACCCAAACTCCATTGAATGTTCTCAAGTACTAGGTTAAATGTTCAGGCCCACAGTAAGAAGACTCAATTACATTATGTGATTGCAAAACTGCCAAGATTTTATATCCACTTTCACAGCGCTAGTTAATTTTGAAGCAGTTTACATCGCTGATAGCAGGAAAGTGTAAATCAGAGACTTCAAATGTCCAATCTCAAGAATATGTACAAATGCAGAATTCCTAAGAATCCTAAAATAGAGGCTTTTCAACACTTAGGAGACTGTTTCCCATTTAAAATAGAGGAAAACAGATCTAATAATTGAAAATTTAGAGGCTTTTAAAGTGTAAGAGCTAATAGACTCACCTAGGCCTCTGTGATCTGCATGAAATAAATAAGAAACAAGAGTAGATTCTATATTTAAGAAGCAAACAATGCAAAGTATGCACATATATAGTGTTTTCATTGTTAGTATAGACAACTCTGTTAGAAACAATGATTATTTTTCTACTTTACAGTCTGAATGTACTATTTACTTCTCTATGTTATTGCTTCAAAAATATTTTGTTCAAAGAGATTGTCCAAAGAATTTAGTGTGGACATTTTTAAACAGAGTATGAAATTGAGTTACTACCTCATCTTTCCTGCTAATAGAGATTTCATAAGTATGAAGTAACTCCTTCAGGTTTTCCATCTCATTCTGCAATTGTTTCACTTGTGCGGCATGTTTCTCTTTCTCTTGTCTCATTTGAAGCTTGTGATGTTGAATCAAATTAAGTTTCCAATTTTTCAGTTCAGTCAGAATATTTGTCTGAAGAGTTAAAAGGATGACAGTAATGCAGTTAGTTTAAACTATTCTCTCCTCCTTATTATTTTAATCTTAAAACACTTAGCAATTAAGGAGACACAAATATTTACAGTGATACCTCCATTACACAGGCTGTCTACAGCTATAAATATTACCAGACACAATGAACTATTGAATCATTATATCTGAAGATCCCTAATGGAGACAATTATTCCAAAGTTTTTGAAACAATATATTCTATGCTATAGATGCTTATGTGCAATATGCAACAACAACAACCACCATTCTCCCAGTAATCACACTGCAATTTCTCCTGCACTCACTCTACTGTACAATGATATCTATGAATGATTTTTAAGGATCCCATACAATATAAATACCTTAAGACTTCCACTCCAGAGATCAAGTATATTTTCTATTTGAGTGAGTTTTTCCTCTGGTGAAGTTAATTCAGTCACTGAGGTTTTGCTGACTTCTCTTGGACCGTGTATGGACCCTTGTGAAGAACTTGCCTCTGAAAAAGCAGGTTGTTCCATATGGGCCTGCTTCACTGATGTTGTGACTGAAAATGAAACAAGAGAATAAGGACTGACATCCTGGAAAGGCTAACTGGTCCGCATTCTGGATGGAAGTCAGAAGCCAAGCAGTAGTGAAAAGGAAATATAATATTTTTGACATCAGAAACCTCCTTTCCCCACATAAGAGAAACAATCCAATTCAAATACGTGCTTTCTGGACACAAATATATGTAAACTGATGATCCCATTGTAACATTAGTAAATTCAAAAGTACTGCTCCCGTAAAATACAGTATCATAACAGAAGAGAATTTGAAAGAGAATTAGCACAGCAAGTATCAAAAATATAGCCACCTCTAAACAACACCTCTAAGTAAAGGCTTCTTGTCAATATCTCAGGGCAAAAATATACTGACTTTTGCCTTTTTCCTTAATGAGTCTGAGGTCTGTAGTGCTCCCTAGCAAATTCACAAAGAAGCTGGTGGATATATTTCCATGTTAATACGTACCTGCATGCATTTTTCTTAAAGCCTTCAATTTGTTCATCTAATTAGACCTTAAGCAATTTGAGAAAGGAATTATCTACCATGAACTTACATAATGCCTTACACAGTTAGTTCTCACTTTCAGGAGTTGTGGATAGCTACCACTACAATAAAAGTTAATCCCTATCCAAAAGGTAATAGAAATGCATTTGAGCTGAAAATAAAGTTAATGTTTAGGTAAACTTGGGAAATAAGATATTGGTTTATATTTAGCTACTCCTTACAGAAAATTTGTTATTTGAGTAACTGAACAAAAAAATCAAAGGAAAGAAGAGGTATTAGTAGAATCCTGTTAATAATAACAACAAACAGGACAACTTCAAAAGAATACTCCCTTCTTTTCACAAACAGAGGAAACCACCAACATTCTAATCTTCACTTCTGAAAACAAATATTGTCTGATGGGTACTATTTTTTGGTTCAACCGAGAAGAGATAAGTTTAACTGTCACAAAGCAGTATCTTCAGTGGACACTAGAAAAGTATGTTTCTAATCTATTTAAGGCACAGCCTGATGGTTGATACTCTTTCACAGTTATTTTCACTGTTAGGTCTCCTGTCCCAAGGAAATGAGAAGAGCAGTCTGGCCAATACTCCCTGCCACAAAACTACTACACTCGTGCTCCAAAACAAGAAGGAAATAAGGAAGAAATGTGATGTAGAAGCAGTTACAATTGCTTTTTGGTATTTCTCCCAAGGTAATACACAACCACACATCATAAAATTAATATCAGCTTGAGCTTAAGAAGTCCCATCTACCACATTATTTCTATAGACTAAATGTCCTATCCTACTACAGAAGCAAAAGAGCATAAACAGATTATTCCCCATCACAGTCTACATTAAAATCAGGCTTTAGCTTTTTTTCAGTTTCTTTTGAAAATGATGAAAGTTTTGCTTAAGTAGTAGCAGAATTTGAATACTTGTTGTTTGTAAAACTACCCCAAATATGTGACATGCCAGACAGATGATCCAGATTACTTGAAATGCATCTAATTTATGTGATGAAGAATTTGCCTGGCATCTGGGAATAAAATTATCTGGCGCTGTTACCATTGTTAAATATTCTGTCCTTCACCACTATTCCCCTTTCCTGCATGCCACTCCATCCTTCAGCTGTGACATGAAATGCAAGAAGCTTCATTTTTAAACTTTTACTACTTGGTTAGATTACACAGATATCCAACCTACACAGCACAGTTTGTAAGATACTTTCAAAAAAAACCAAAAACAAACCCAACCCACCAGAACAAAACATAACCAATAAAACCAGGATATTAAAACAGACTGACAACTGCCATAATCTGAGAATCACAGTATTACTAGTTCATCACTCTCTTCCTCCTAATTCTCCCTATGAACAGATTATCCTAATATAGCTTTAATTTCTCTCATTTACCATAGGATGCATCATATCTTCATTGAATTGATCAAGTGTATATGTAACATGTTTATAAGATCATCTTATGGAATTCATCTTGGCCTTTCAGCATTGCTATAATTTTCTAGTAGTACACATATTAATTTAATTCTTATTTCTAATGCTCTCTTTCTGTCTGTTGCTTCCATAGAATTAGATGATGTCATTCAGTTCAGTTTGCTAAGGCATCAAGGATACTGGAACCATCTGGATGTGGTAGGTATAGGAATGTATTTTACTAAATAATCTCCACACGCATTTACTGCAACAAATCTCTAGACAGAAATAATGAAATTAGCTTTTCATCCGGATGTCTGTTACTACTGTTGGGTTTTTCTGTGTTGGTCTAGTATCTGACTTTTTCTGCTTTTATTAAGTAAATGAGCTCTGACAGACTGTTCCAACACGTGACATGCTATCAGTGGCCCAAGCTGAGCACAGCAATTTGCTGAAATGTTCTAAGAAGTCTAATGGATATATACTGAGGACTGGCAGATCTGAAGAGAAGGAATTTTTCCACTGTTTGGGTATGAGTCATCATTGCACATCTCTGCAACTAATAATTTACTGCTCCCGTCTTAGTAGTTTTCAAATTTAATCAACAAAACTGGTAACAAGAACAGGAAATTAAGTTTTATGTTTCAAAATTTAAAAGCATTTGGACATTGAACAGAACTGAATAGTACAGCACATTTATTTCAATTACTTTTCTTATTTGACTGAAAGCTGTTAGGAATGATACTATACTACTACTTAAATTTTCTTCAACAAATAAAGATTACCAGTAATCAGACTTCTACCATCATAATGGTAGCATCCAGACCAAAGAATACTTCATAAACAGAACTTCATTTCAGAAGGCATAACACGGCACTGGAAACTCTGCTAATCCCCACACCATCAAACGCAGAAGGGGAAAATGCATTGCAAGGTTGAGAAGCTCTGCAGAAGGGCAAACTTTCAGGTTTTAACTCCATGCTCAGCACAGATATTCATTTTGGTTTACTGAGTTATAGAACACTAACATAATAATTTATGTTTTTGTTATTTCAACACAGTAGCAGCATGAGAGCCAAATGTCAAAAAGCCTGATTTTTAGTATTAACAAGCAACTAATGCCAAAAGAACAATTAACCATCCTTCAGAAACAACCTGGTAAACAATTGCACCTGATCAGCATTGCAGGTATAGTATTAAACTTGAATTTAACAGTTTTCTCACTGCTCATTCAAAGTCTTGCTATTACTACCACAAAAAAAAGAAGGTATTCTGAGGCCATTAACATCATGGACAACACTACTTCAATACACAATCACCATCAATCTGTAGTAATTATTATATAGAAGAGTCAAAGATTTTGATCAGATGTTTTCCTAAAAGCTGAAATAATCTTTTTACATCTAGATTGTTTCAAGCTCTATCTCAAGAAGGTATGAACCATCTCTCTCCCAGGCTGAGAAGACACAGTGATATTTTGCACACCAAACATATATTTATGATACAGTAGCAAAGTAAAGGAAGTTTTTTTATACCAAGCAATTGATAGAAGCAGGATGAGTCTGTGTAAATATTCTTTTCTATTCTCTGGAAGTTCAGAAGCAACTTCTTTACTGTTTTTAATATTTTTTTTTCCATTTTGAAAATAACAGACAAATTGTATTTTGCAGGGTGCAGCCCTTTGCAAAGATAATAAATATCCGAGTGATTCCTTGAAATGAGCAATACAACTCTTTCAATGAGAACTACAATGCAAAATTTTGATCACCATAAAGTATAAGACTATTTCTTTGCCCTGTCCCATGACAATTAACTAGAGCTTGCAAATGACTATTCTGATTTGGTAACACCAGGCATATTAAAAAGATAATGCTGTTTGAATATTTCAAGAGAAGCAACCAAGGGAATGGAATTTTCTCCTCTCACTTCTATGGCCATAAAAAGGAACAAAGAACTCATAAGACTACATGTTTAGCCTTGTGTAGAGGGTTGACCCTGGCTGGATGCCAGGCACCCACCAAAGCCACTCTCTC
>JACBWW010000371.1:0-41092 GCA_020086605.1 Lanius collurio | reverse complement strand
GGGCCTACAGATACAATTTTAAAATAAGAACATGTATTTCAGTTTTTTTTTTTTTTTAAATCTGCCCTTCTTGTTATCAAGGCTGTGTAAAACAGACTGCTGCTACATAAAACATCATTTCCAACCTGCAACTGTCATTGCAAATGGCACACAACAACAGGCGAGAGTATAACCTAAAATTTCTATAACAAATTACATTTTAAAAGGCCACTCTAAGCTAGTGTTAAGTGTAAAAGAGAAGATTGAAAAATAGTGCACTTTTTACTGTTTTTGAAACCACAAACTGGCAAAATACATGATCACACTTAGGAAGGTGCCTGTGGATATGCTAAGCACTCTTCAGTTCCATACCACTACATATATGAATTTTTTTTAAAAAAAACTTTGCATAACAAGACCCTGAACTCAATAAACTATCATATATATTTTTATTATACCTTTTTATGATACTACATATCATATTACATGATATTCCACTAATATTTAAAAACCTTTAACAAAACCCTCCATTTTAGCAGAGTTCTGCCCAAATTTTATTATATATAAAATTCTGTGAAGCACAATTAAATCCATGTGTTGCGATCTGAAATTAATATATATTTATGAAATTTAATTGTCAGCAGATCAGCCGTTTTTCTTTGATAACTCCACTAAGACAAGTAACTAAAAAGTGGCGTACAAAAACAATGTATTTTGAAACTTCTACATGACTGAAACTACTGCAAGTTTGGATGTAGCCAGAAGGAGAAAAACACCCACAACAGGTCAAAGGAGGTTTCTTAACAATTTCCTTTGAAATTATTAGAGCTTCTACTATACAGTGCACTATCTAGCAAAGGTAAAAATGCTTCAGAAATGAGAGGACGAAGACATCCCACACATCATATACTCAATATGCGATTCAATTCCTGAATATAAATGGGGAAGAAAAATAAAGGGATTATTATCAGACACTCAGGAAAATATGTTTTAATAATATTAAAATACTTTTTTCCTTCATATTCAAAACAAGATTTGACTGGGACATCAGTTTTTTACACCAGTTAGCAAGAGAAAAAATCTAAAAGAGGACTTGTAAGCAATATAAGTTTCAAATAATGAAATACATCTGTCAGTTTTGTTATGAATTCTTACACAAATTCTTACAATTATTTTGCTATCTGTAATTTACTTATGAATGGGTGGTTATTTATCAAATTGATTTCATGTCTGCTAATACAGCCAGCAGAAAAAATGGTTATCACTTATCTTTATTTTCTGGTCAATGTTTTCTTAAAAATGATCTTAAGCATAGAGGGCAAGGCATGAAATGAAAGATGCAGTCTTTGCCAAGTTCCTGTGTTCAGAAGCAAGATGGCAGTATTGCTGAAGATCAAATGTTTAATTATGTTGTTGTTTTTTCCATCTAAGCATAATCAACATTGCTGACCTATGAAATGAAGATTGCACTGCAAACTGCAGAAGTTTATAGAACAGAAAAACTTCTATTGATTTTAGAATTAAGGGTCTTTAACAGGACGACAGGTTTAACACTGTATTGTATCATTTAAAAATAATTCTAAAGCACAGAATACATTTTCTAAGTGCATTATTTTCATTGTATTATCTATTATATTACAGTGTCTGGAAAGAACTGCTTAATTGGAAGAATTTTTTTCATGTCAATTTTTTGGTAATGAGCACATGTTGAAGGAGTTTTGCATTCAAATAAAATGTATGGGAAATACAGTGAAAGATAAAGAGGCACAAGAAACTAATTACAGCAAAACAGATTTGATGCATTCTCTGAAGTGATTTCTAAGCAGAAAAAAGGCCATAAAAAAAGAGTTTAAAATACGAAACTATGCATTACCTTAAGTGATTCTGCCAGTTGTACATGATTATCATAGACTAGAATATCCACTGCTAGATTTCTCAGCTGATGAAGAAGCACTTTTTCTCCTTCCAGGTCTTTTGCTTCCACAGGCACCTTCCATGTGGGGTAGGGACATTTTGTGCCATCCCAGACCTGCAACACAAAGGAACTATTTCAATGTGTTCAGAATACTTTAGTTTCAGACTTTAAATAACTTCTTTTAAAAATTATTTTGCTTGATTAAAAATTGTTGACCATAAGAAATCTTGGTTGCAATTTCATTCTAGAAGTCCTTAAAATACTTGAATTAGACCTTATGGGATTTTAAAAACTATTATTCCTTACAGAGCACAAAATAACCTCTACAGAGAACACAATCAAGTACTAACACTTGGAACTAGTTAATATTTAAATAAAAAAGAACAGCTCTAACAAAACCTCAGCTGTTTATCCAGCACAGAATCACAAAATATTCTGAGCTGGAAAGGACCCACAAAGATCAAGTCCCACTCTTAAGTGAATGGTCCACCTGGGGATTGAACCCACAACCTTGGTGCTCTTAGCACCAGGCTCTGACCAGCTGAGACAACCTTAGGGTCAGCTATTACAACTCTCAGAATTCATCATATGCACAACTGTTTGTACTTAATATTTTAATCCTGCTATAGGGATTTTTTAACCACTTCAGCTACAGAACGTGAAGACTGAGTACATAGCACATATTGACTTAATTACTGATGACCTCCTATATCAGTATACATTGCTAGTCATCCAGAATATATCAGAAAATCATCAGTACTTAACCTATATCTATTAACAAGGATTCTAAAATTTGTTTGCCTAAAGCTAAATCCTTGATACACTTCAGGTACTGAAATATCAGTAGTTATTTTTCAGCTATCAAAGTGTAGAGAAAAGGTAAGTTTACTGACAAGCTTAACACCTTGAAAACAAAATCTTACTAATTAACCCTAACATCATTCTGTAAACTATGGTTTCCTGAGTTTCTGGAGATATACTCTTTTCAAAGACTCAAAAATAATGGTTTGAAATACTGGCATCGTTAAATAAAAATCTAGAAGCATATGGAATATGCTTCTGAAATCTGCTTTTCACAGGATTTCATACATATAGGTTCAACAGAAGAACCTATTTTTCAATTTTCAGACAGTTTATGATACCAAGGTGCTTTGTCCCATGAGTTAGGCACTGCAGAGCACAAGAAAAAGGACACCAAAGCCTGATTTTTAAAGGGTTTCTACCCCTTATGCTCAACTGCTTTGGATCAACAGACCCACAGGAAAAGATCTAAGAATCAGCAAAGCCATGTATAAATGCACTATGAATATCACTCACGGAATATGCATCCAAAACCAAGAGATAAAAGGGAAAACTGTTCACAGTGAAAATAACCCATGACATCGAATTAATGTTGCCAAACAAGAGTGTATTCTGAAGGACCCAGATAATGAGGTGGTATATGCTGCCACAGATTAAAAAAAGCCTATTATCTTCTGATCCTGCACCATGAAATACTTAAAACCACCTTTGAAAGAGAGGTTGCCTATGGCTTGAATTATCACATCTTTTCCAGAACTCAGCTTAAAAACAAATTTAGAGCACCTATAATACAAATTTAGTCACTTAGGTGAAGTAAAGAACCTTTAAGTCTCTCAAGTTTTCCATTATTTTTCAACTGGCATTACTTGGGAAACTTTGGTAATTCTGCAGTGGAGAGATGATGTGACAAATGGATTAAAATAACCTGCACACTCCCTGTTCAGAAGAAGGATGACTTAGTTCTAAAATGTCCTTCACCAGAGTTACTAACAGAGCTGGCACCAGAGCACCTTTTGGAGGAATTTATAAGTTAGTGAAGTTTCTTTACAAGAAAAAAAATTCTTTGAAAAGTAGTTGGGTTTGGATTTTTCCGTGCACAAATATGAAAACAGAAAAAGGGGTCTACCTCAGGAGCTTGGCAGCTCTACTTTACACAAAACATGAAAACATTCTGGTTTCAAACTGTCCTGGTTTCAAAACTGAATACTGGACTAAAGCCCAGCACTGGTTAAATTAATTCTGAATAAGAAACAACAAATTGTTCTATTACTAGTCACAAAGAGACGGGAACTAAAGAAAAGTCAGTGATAACCTTTGATCACTCTGGTTGGAAAGCACTGAAATGAGAGACACAAAATACCTGTTTCTATCTTCAGCAGAATATGCTCATTGTACGACTTACCTCAATGTACACAATTTAACTGACAGACAGAAAGGAAGAAAAGAATAATAATAAAACTCTTATGGAAGGCATAAATGACAGAATTATTACTAGTGTGAGTTCTTTAGTCTCCACCAATTTGAACAACAAAATTCTCAGAAAATGGTAAACACTTAACAGCTCAGTGATACCATCTTTATGTCATGTCCAACTCTGATGCTGTGCAAATAGCAATTAATTTATCAAGTGTAATTTAAAAGTTATGCTACAGGTGATGCACAAAATTGCTGAAATTTATTTTAGCTGTCTTTGAAGCAATCTCCATTACGTACATGAGATCAATGCTTAAAATAACAATGATTTTTCATAGTATAATCAATCATTAATATAACTGATATATTTGGAATAGAATAAATTTACATTATTATTATAAAATGCATAACCAAAATAACACAATAAAATAATATTTAATGATCACTCAACTTGAGCTGGTATTGAACTGGTTGTTTTGTTTGGTTTTTTTTTATTTAGCAAATCAAAAAAAGAATCAGAGATCTGTCACGACCAATATTTGATTACAGAAATGGATTTTGCCATTGTAGAAAAATGGAGGAAATTAGCAACAGAATATTAACATTTTTAAGCTTGTCCAATGTATTGTAATACATGTTTAAGTATTTAATATTTTATGCTAAGAAATTGGTCTACCATTATTTGACCTCAAGCTTTTACCTTCCTAAGTCTATCCTAATATTTTCCTAAGTCATCTCCTTTACTGTACAAAAGTGACAAAATCGACTTCAGGTCTTACGATAATAATTTAAGAAAGCATTTATCTCCATCCTTGCAAAGGGTCCTCCAGTGCTGAAGATTCACTTATTAATGAATAATTTAATTACAGTCCACAAAGTACTGAAATTTTACTGGGTCTCATTTGACATCTATTTCACAAGGGATAATTAAATGGAAACGTTTGTAGCACTTACAGAATATGTTATAGCATGCACTTAAGGTTTGCTTCTGTGTAGTAATGCATTGTTCTGTATAAGAAATATCTTTGCTGCTTCAATGAAGGAATAATGCCAAGTGGTACTTGTAAAATTATTGTAACAATACAGTTTAACACAGCAGAACCAATATACAATTTTATGAAGTCATAAAATGGAAAGTAGTAGCTTGATCATTACTCATGTTTTAACAATCAAGTTAAAAAATAAATACATAGGAGTTTTAGAATAACACCAGACTGATATATCTGAACTAAAATTAGGAATATTATAGAGACCTCCCTTTCATTTACCTAATATTAAGGATCACCTTCAGGCTCTTTGAATTTTGAATTTTCAGTGAGGACTGATGCCCAAAGTGCTTTGTATAACTAAAAGAAGCTACCTGAAATCCATCAGGATAATATAACCCATTCATTCATTTGTTTTTGACAGTGCTACTTAGTGCACTAATCATATCCAGCAAATCCAGAAAATCAAGCAGTAAATGCTGCCAACTAAAAAAGATGGATAAAGTTTAAAACCGACAAGATCTTTCAAGGTTAAAAAATCTTGTGATATTAATCTACAAATCTTTGTGAAATGATGATCTATATAATGCCACCTTCATAAACCACTCTAAAAAAGCGAATCAGATGATCAACTTTAAAGAGTACTGGGCTTTCCATTTTCTTTCCATAGAAACAAAAGGGCCAATGATCACAGATTTGCTTACACTCAAAATATTTATCTACATAATATTATTCAAATTAATTGTCTTTTTTACTGAAAAATGTATCACAGTGTCTTAATTAATCTAACAAATTATTTTAAAAAATAAGTCTACCTTTAGAAGAAAAGAAGATCCATCCACTTTTGCTTTTCCTACCAGCTGGCAAGTGAGATCAAAGAACAGCATTGGCTGAACACCAGACAGTTTTGCTGCTGGTCCAGAGACAGAAATATTACTGGCTGCCCAAATACGTAATTCTTCTACTGTTTTCTGTTCTTCATCCATGAAAGTGTACACTTTGCTAGAAGTTCGAGGAACTACTGGAGCTCCTACAGTTCCATCAAATGTTAAGGATGCAAATCCTGCACTGGTAATTCCCTGCATCTGTCCATTGTATTCCCTGATCTGCAATAAAATATGAATGAGAAAAAAAAAAGTTTGTACTGCATGGAAAAACAAATATATTTCTGCTTTATCATGTGCATGAAAAATGGACCACTGATCATTTCTGTTCCTGGTTCTATTAGGAAAACAAAGTCAAAATAAAAACAAAAAGATAAAACTAATATTAATAGGAAAACAAAATGTATAAATAGAAATACAATCTTACACAAACAGTTTTTGAAAAGGCAGACTAATACCTACTGTAAATACACAGCATCTTTGCACAATACTTTTTACACACATCAAAATATTTGTGTGGGGAACACATCAGGATTGCTGTTACAAATGGGGAAACTAAGGCATGGGAGAAATTAATTTTTAAGGGTTACATAGCAGTGATGGCAGAGCAAAGTTATTATGGATTTCTGGTTTTGGCCACTTACAATAGTACCATTTCCCAATATTATGGAACTGAAAAAGAAAATATCAGCTCAAGGAGGTATTTTTTTTTTCATAAAGCAAACAGTGATGCGCTTTCATTCCCTGAATTATGAATACAGCTTTCACAATCACTCAATGTCTATTGCCCTGCACGTGGCAGGCCTCCTGAATCCTGCTGATTTAGCTGTGTGTCTGCTGCCATATAAAACATAGTACTTAAAGTCTGAAGCATTCCTTCAAGGATCTAGTCTAGTCTTACTGCTCCCTGCAATTATAGATTTTTCTACATCAAAGCACTGCATGACTCATTATCCAGAAATCTGAAACCGTCTGTTTTGATCCATCCCTTTTTAATTAATGTCGGGTTACCAAGTAAGCAATGACAAGCACAAATATAGCATTTGTGAGACAGTGTAGTATGGGATTCCCAGGGCTCAATTTTAAAATGGTTGAAAATCTTACTGATTGGAAAGTATAGAACATGGAACGTGTGTGAGAAGTTCTAAACAGCAAAACATTCCCAATGATTTAGGCCTGCATTTTATAAACAGAAATTTATAAAATTTACAAAGTGCACAAATCAAGCATTCATTGACCTTGGAAATTCATAAACAAAGCAGTTCAATCTTGATGACAAGAACTCCTTTGACATAATGCATAAATGCATTAAGGGTCATCTCTAAGATAAACTTTGATTTAGTTAAGCATTCTTCACGCCTGATCAATGGAACATACTAATTCATGATGTTTTTCTCCAAACAAACACTGCAAAATTTCGTTTTTTGACCTTTACATTTAAATATTGAAAATATAAGAAAAGCCAATGGACGAGTAAGGAAAATACATAGTTTCATAATCAATTTGCTCCCCACTATCCATGATCTGGAAAAACCCTGTAATCCTCTGTAAGATGTTATCTAATATAAACACACAGATTTACTTTAGTTGCTGTCCCTGGCATCATGTTCCATAGCTTCTCTAAACAGGTAACATCCAGAGGAGAGGAAAACTCTCTTTCATCAATTTTAGCTATTCATCCTGTATCCAAATATACCTCAAGAGTATTTTTCATATCTTGTCTGACATGTAAATGTTTCTCAAATTGTTGTAATTTCTAATTTACCTATCCATTTTTTTGTTCACTAATTCTTTTATATGATCATAAAAATGCCTTGATTTCTTTCTTAGTAAAAAAACTGTCCTGGTCTTCTGTGAAGGCTCTTAACTATTCATGAAACCAGAAAGAAACTACTTTGTCTTCCTGGGCTTCCACCAATATTTCACCGTGAGTCATTTTCCTCTTCTCCCAAATCCTTTGTGTCCTGCTTTGAGCATTTCGGAGGCTGACCTCAAACATACTGTACTCCTGACATCTCTCAGTACTCTCATTTAGTGAATTTGAAATCAGCCTTAATGTAGGAGAAGGCAATTATAAAATAAAAATAAAGAGATAAAATATGTAAGAAGGTAAATCTCAACTGTCATGACGAGAAAATCACCAACGATCTTTAGCAAAAGCAGATGTCCTTAGGCTCAGGCAGGTGGAGCAGCCACTCACACATAAACAGAATTCAACAACAGAAACAGGAGAAGAAAATGTAGAATGGATTACAGAACAAACTATTTCACAGCTGGAAAATTATTTATGTCGGACCCACAGAGCAGATGATGGTCAATAGAAATTCTCTGGGCTTGTCCTTTAAAAAGAAATCATTGCTAAAGTGATGAGGGATCATTGGAGTGTAAAATGAACAAAATCTATGGGCAAATGTTGTTTCATTATGGCACTCTTACGTAGATCTCAGATCAAGTTAAGCATTGATACTAAACGTGTTGTATTTTCTAAACAGTTTTGAAATTGAATTAGACGTAAAAAAGAGTCAATCTGGGACTTTTGCATATGACAATTCCCTTCAGTAGATTTTGTGTCATTTCTAGAGGATGTGGTGGTATTTTTTTAAAAAAACTGGTGGGGGAGGGTGAAGAGGGGAATAACAGGGAAGTGGGACAGAGAGCTGTCTCTCTAAAAAGTCCCTGAAAATTTTAAGTAATTTCAATAAATAATGGTTGCTAAATAAAAATATTCTCTGGGACAAAAATGGAATAGAAAAAATACATTGGGCTTGTTCTAAGCAAGTAAGTAAATTCCAGTACATATGGCAGGAGTCTCTGACACAGTTTTTGTAAACTAAAGAATAGGTGAAATGTCACCTTAATAAACTGCATGGACAATAAACTCTACTGATTTCTATGGGGTACAACATTATCCTGAATATGGTTATTGAAAAAAGCTAATCTTGAAATATTTATTGATAGACTTACAGTAAAGTAAAAGACATGATTTTTTTTTTCACTGAAGATGGTGTTATTCATCTCACTAAATGGAAAAGTGTGATAGTAAGTAGTGAATAAAGCTGGAATAATAGCATCTCCAAGGTAGTTTTCCATCAAAACTGATTGTTAAATTATAGAAGCAAAGGACTATTATGAAAGCACTGCAGTCACAGATCATCTCAGAATATCAAAAAACGCCTAGAGAAACAACATACACCAAGTTACTGTATAAGTTTTTATACTAAGAAGGTAGATTTTATTTTTTTTATGTTTGTCACTGATGATATTTTTATGAAGAAAAGTATCCTGTCAGAAAAAAATGCACGAGAATGCATCTGGTATATTTCTTCATATTTTGTAAATGCTGCCTCATCTAAAGTAAATAGTCTAAACAAATTTGGATAATACAGTATGATGATTATATTTTCTTACATTTTAATAATGTGATCCTGGTTTACTTGTACCTCCAGCTGTATGAACAGAGAGATACTAATGACATAGAGAAGTCATTTGAAGTATAAATTAAACCATTTTGAATATGTTTAAATATAACAAGAAGAAAACTGAGGGAAGAAAATTAACAACATTGCACGTTTAGCCAGTACCAGCAGGCTGCCTCTTCCCTCTCTTTAACAGTGTAACAATTAGGTATTAATTCTAATATATTAAGAGAATTCACAGTGAACAATAAAAAAAATTCCAAGAAAAATCCACATAAGAAAACTCCTCCTTTGCCCTGATGATAGAAGGAGACTAGACAAATAGATCACAGGCCTGACTTTTACATTGGCCTTGGTTTCCAAAATCTCTGCAGAGCACTGATTGTGGCTGAAAGCCCAGGTACACTACTGCAAATCAGTAAATTTTATAATGCCTCAGAACTCATCATAAGATGATGTGCATAATGATGCATTTCAAGAAATACCAACAGAAATGTAATTAAAACTAGGTAACTTCCCAGTTCTGTTACTAAGACACTTAAAATTTTCCTTCTCTGAAATGAATACTAAGCAAATTAAATTACCGTCTACTCAGAGTAACTCTAACAGAATTATCTTCATTAAATTCTTACTAGCTGTAACCATCGTATCTTGCCAACATCTCTGCTACTATGAGAAGTTACCCATTAGTAGCCAACAGTGTAACTGGGAGCAGTAATTTTTAAAAAATGTATTTGCTATCAATGTAAACTTCCTGAAGTCCCTTGAAAGCACATCTGGGCAGACAGAATGTGAACACACTCTCTAAGGACTATGTATATCTATCTGTCCTCATTGGTAAGCAGAACTCTGACAGACTACGGCCTCTGAGACCTTTGGCTGCTTCCCATTCAGCAAGCTAAGAAAAGGTTATTAAGGCCTGAAGACAGCAGCAGAAAGAGTGAAGGAGGAACTGCAGAAGGTTGCACAGCAATCATAGCTACCATGCTGGTTGTGGCTGAAAGACAAAGAGGTCCTCCCCCTCCCAGTTCATTCCCAGAAGTTGGCACCAGGCTTTTGTGTCAGATTTCGACCTGCTCAGATCAGATATGAAAACTTCCGAAGTACCTGCTTCTTAGCCTGGGGTAGTCAGAACACTCCCATCCAGAAAAAGACAACTTAGTGACTTTAGATCATTTTAACTTAGGAAGTAATTAAACAAGCTCTCAGCTCATGCATCTGAAGAGACATAGATGGGGAGCAGCTGGCAGTCTGTTAGGACTGGAAACCATTTAGAACAGCTCAACCACGATGAAAAAAAGTGTTTAGGAGAAGTGAATTGACAGACGCTCTCTTTAAATACTGGAACATCATCTTGGAGAATGATAAAGTACCAACTGACAAGGATTCTAGAATGATCTCTTCAAAAAGTGATGTCAAATCAGAACAGTGAGGTCCCTTACCTGAGCTATATCAATGGGTTTCCTTAGTAAGTTTCTGATAAAAATATATAGTGGAAGTTAGACAATACTATGTTTGCAAAAATTTATATATAAATTTCCTGATAGTGATCTTGTTTATTTTCTTAACGTGTACTTAGAAATCCAATACTGACCTACCACAGCTATGCAACTTTTCAATTCTTTTATTTTGACTAGTTTCTTCCTACTTCCTCCTTTTTCACATCTATGTTATAAAATACACACTCTATTTTCAGAAGCAATAAACAAGTTTTTATCTCCACTGAATTTCTGAAATGAGTGTATCTGTGTAACACTCACCCTGATGGATTCAGAGAAAATATTAAAATTTAGCGTCCTTCCCATCTGATTCATGGGAATTCCTGAACTTCCAAGACTAGTAACACATCTCAAGTACACATCAGCAACACAAGCTTCAAAATATAAATACAATTTAATTCCACTCTTATTATATAGACAGACGACCTTAGAGAAACCTTATACTAACCCAGAACAGGTTACCTAATTTCTCTCTTGATTGTAAATACTTGTAATATAGAGGAATAACTGAAGATATTTTTGAATCTAAACAAATTCCTTCTTAACAATCTCAGTGGTACAAAACTCAAATACTGGATAAATCTTACCACTTTTTACATTTACTGTCATGGGGTTTTCTTCTTTGTTCTCCTGCTACAGCATACCATAATGTACATGCTTAGCACTTTGTCATCCTTTTGTACAATCCTTAATTTCCTAGATTTCTCAAGAGCGTTCAAATAAGCAAACTGGAGATTTTTGTTGGTGGTTTTTTGTTTTTTTTTTTTCCCCCACTGGCCTCTTTCATGACATTTATTAATTTATTAATTTTTCATGAAATTTATTAACTGTTTTACACAAAAAGTAAATATATAATTGTGTTTGGTTATGTTGAAAATTATAGGTAAAATCACATCTTTGGTCCTATTACGCAGCTCTTTGAAGTATGGTCCAGCATTAAAAGACTTCCAGTTCAGTCCTTATAGGGTGGTTGCTCTTCCCTATACAGTTGCAGCAGGCATAAGAAAAACATCCAACAGAAGCAGTACCAAAGCTATAAAAAGTTTTCTGCATGCCTTTGATCCAGATGAACAGGGAGTAAGGCAGGAAAACACTGAAGCAGCAGCTGGAGCACACTGCACACTAACAAGCCCAGACAGACTCCTTCTACTGGAGTGACTCTCCAGCTGACCCAAACTGCTACACAACAAAAGACCTAAAGCAACTCCCCAATTCTATCAGTTTGAAGAGGAATAAATTGTGCAGATTTATCTTGGTTAAACTCTTTTCCATCTAGAAGTACCACATGATTTTTTGTAATTTAATAAATATTGCTGGTGTTGAAAAAATGTCATAGTTTCCTTTCAGCTTTGGTCCATACCAAAACCCAGCTGTTTTACCAATCAGCTGCTTTATCCAATGTCACCAAGTGTTAATCTCTGTACATGCAGAACTAAATTATTCCTATCATCCTCTCACTGCAGAAAAGTAAGCACATAAACCCCCCACATCCTAGTACGTACCTTTATTCTATGAAATCGAACAATATCACCAACTTTGTAAATTTTTGGTAGAGAATCTACATTTCCATTAAAAAGAGTGCACGTTAACTTCACATTTGATGGGTCCACAAGTGTTACAACTGAGCAGTAATCTGTAAAATATAAAAGTGTCTGAATGAATAACAGGTATTATGGAACTATTAATACACAGATATTAAATTTGAGAGGAACAGCCCTTTGGCCAATTTTTTTCTGCTATGATCTGTGTGACTCTTTCAAAGTTAATTTTTTTATAGTATCATAACAACTGAAGTTTGGCCCATCTTGCCAATAATTAGCCCAAATAACTGAAAATGAAATGTGTGATTAAGCACAGCTCTGTGAGCAAGAACACACAACCCTTTTTTTCTGTCTGCAACAGGCATGCTATTCTTTCACTTTTCAATTATTTGGTCTACAAAAGGAGGAGCGTATGTACAATTTTATAAAATCATTCTCTAAGACTTATTTTGCACAGCCTTCTGAAAAGGTAATGAGTTCTACAAGTTCTAAAAGCAAATTAAAGCATAAATTACATATCCTTCACTTCAACAAAATATGCAAGATAGATATATATACACCACAAGAATAAAGTCACACAGTGATAGTTAGAAAGTAAAAATATGAAATATGCCTTTCTGAAGTTAAACTTCATAGAATTTCACTTCTAATAATGACCTAAAAAGAAAGATGACAATGCAGACCAGCCTAGACTAGAGTAGAATTTGCAGATGACATAAACAAAACCTGTATTTTCCATTTCAGCTTGCAGAAGCATGTGTGCTCTGACACCTCATAAACATAGAACACAGTAAAAGCACATTTGCTCTTTCTCAACACTGTAGCTGGTAACCCACCTGAGAAACCAAGCAGCAGCAGAAAGAAACACTACATCCTGCCCCAACCTCCTGTACCACCTATTGCCCCTCCAAGAGACACCTTTAGCCACAGCCAGAGGAACAGAAAGTAGGAAGGAGGAAGGAGGGCTGTCTGGAGTGAACCCGGGAAAGGTGGAGGAAAGGTGTTCTCCCTAAGTGTTCAAATGTTTCTTTGTTTCGCAATATCTGAATAAGTTATTAGATTAGATGTTAAGTGGCAATGAATTAAATTCCCCAAATCAAATCTGTTTTGTCCTGACAGACATCTCTAAAAGAGAAAAACCTGAACAGCAAAGAAAAAAATCTAAAGGATCAAAAACTCCAACTTCCCTTAGCCGTAATTCTATGAGACAACTAGTGATAATGACACTACAGCAGAGTTTACGTATCTGGGAACTGAACAAAGGTGCTGCAGTTCTAAAACAAAGTCAATGAAATCTCCATCATGCATGTTATGAAGGTGCAGACACATAAATTGTTGCTTGACAGCTGTGAAAGAGAATGCTCTCCGTCTAGTAAAACTAACAGATTTGCCTTATATAAAAAGCTACAGGAAGGCAGTCATAGACGTTAGTCATAGTCACGTAAACTTTGTGAACAGATTCCCCAAACATGAAGACAAGTATGTAAGACTGGATTAAAATATGTGGTTCAAAAGAAATATTCTTCTGTTTCCAGCACATATACCCTTAAATTTTGCTATCATTTAAACTAAAAAGTTTAAATTCCCAAATGATTTGAGTGAATGAAGCGGTGAAAGAAATCCACTGAAGGCTTACTGAGAAATAAAACTTTTCCAACATATATAAAAACCTTCTGTATTTCTATAAAACTACTACTCTTCTTCTTTCCCAATATTTTTACATAGACTCAATAATGATAAATTAACTTATTTTGCATTCAAAAGTTGCTGAGATCACTCTTTTCCACACTCCCACCAAAGACACAAGGTCCACATAGTCAATTTTGACATTTTATGCTAAGAATGTCATGAATAAACTCCAGTGATTGGCTGAAAAAACTGCAAGTATTTACTACTGTAATCCAAAGACTGGTGTATTTCTTTGGATACATGAATTTATGAATTTTACGATTTTTTGAAGGTATGAATTCAAGAGGTTAACTTAAAAGAGCTGTTGCAAATACGAGCAACATGAGCAATTAACAAGAAAAAATCCATATGGTTCATAGATTTAACAATCCTTTGGGGATATAGAATAACATGCTACAGTGCACTGATATAATCCAACATCAGAACAAATAGGAAATAGCAAAAAATTCCACATTAAAATTGTGGTTACTCTTTGATGCTGTGATTATACAACCTAGTCAACTTCATACATGTGTAGCTGCCTATTTAATGGTAGAAGTTAACACACTGCCTCAATTTTCTGTGTAATTAGCATAATCATGTAAGACTGATAATCATCTTAGTCAAAGTAGTATAAAATATTATACTTGCTTAACACAGACAGGGAATACATTCTACATGATACAGTTTCTGTCTCTGTGACTTTAGTCTTCCATTCCTCACTATCACCTCAAAACATCACTTCTACAATAAACGTAATTACAATAGAGGTCTTTGAGAACAAAGCATAAAGACTGATTTTTTTAAATGAAATCCTCATTCAGCAAAGTCCTTTTTGAGAGTTAAAAATAAAAAGCCACCTGTCTTTTCTTTTCCAGTCGAAATGCGAAAATTGTTTTCTGTTTTCCACAGTAGCATTATAGATCAGTGAATGAATTATTTTTTCTGAAAAAATAGTGAGTCAATCTCTAAACAGAATTGCTGAATTTAAGTAATGTCCCAGAGTTAAAGAAAACAATATAATGTCATTGCTCACACTTGATTTTTCTCAATATACTTTCCAACAAAGCAAAATCTGTTTGTTATCAAGATAATAAATAAATAAATAAATAAATAAATACATAAATAAAGTTTACCTATTGGAGACAACTTTCCTTTACTAGAGAAATTTACCCCACTGATTTAAAAAATCAACAGATTTTCTTTAAAAGAGAATTTTTACCACTGGTAGATTTTACTTGCAATAATCTGTCTTACAAAAATGTCTTGGGGTGCCTTGATGTGTATCCCCTATCGCTGCTCTATGCCAAGAAATTAATTTTTGTGCCTTTCTCTGCCTTTAAACTGAGTCTGAGAGCAGGGAGAGAAAAAAACGAGTGACCTCTTCAAAGCAGTTGTTTCAAGGACACAGAAATACAGTCCTCTGCTTCTGTGGCAGCAAGCAGTGAGAACAGAGAAGCACCCTTCTTGCTTCTCAGCAAGTTTTTTTCAGCTCCTTTTCTCTGGAGGGAGATGGGAGAGTGTGAACTTTGTTTTCTTGGGACTTCAGTTTTTTTTTTTTTTTTTCTTTCCTCTTTTCTGGACTGTTTCAACATTAGAACACACAGGGAGAACTTTCTACCAAGGCTGTGGCCCTGGGCCTACAACCCAGCTCCAAGGAGGGGGAGAGAGCTACGAAAGGACTCTGAAATTTTCCCAGGTTTCTCTCCACAGCGAGAGGTTTTATTATTCAACAGTGTTATCCTTTTCCTGTATGTTTGTTAAATAAATAGTTTTTATCTCTTTCCCTTTCCTCTGAGGAAAATTTCTTTTTTCCTGAACCTGGTGGAGGAGTGGCGGTTGTAACTTGCCCTCTATCAGAGCATATTTTTTCCTCCAAATCTGTCCAAACTGGCACAAAATATGACACAATGGATGCATAGTTCAGCAAATTTATATGCTCCAGGAAGAAAGCTTTTTACTTTTATACTACATTGTCTCAGTAAAAGCACTGAATTTCAGCTGACACTACACAGAACTTCAAACTGCACCTACCTTTTTTTTAATATATTTAATTATTAGGAACAGGTATTCTCACATAGGCTTAACATCATGTGAGGGACCACCTGCCATGGATAGCTACCTGTAAGGATGCTTGTAACTGCCCAGAATTGGTGTTTATGAAAACAAGGAGACACAACTGATGTTTAATTTAAATGAAAGTATAGAGTGATAGTCTGCATGCATCTTACACGCTTTTTGTATTCCTTCAGATTAATCCTTATCGTTCTTCACAAATACAACTTCTGTAACTTGTTAAGGAGTTATTTCATTTCATAAAAATACCCACAACTATTTGGTAATTAAGTAGAAGGTCACACTATCTGCCTGGAGAATGCTGATTGTCAGGCTTCTAGGTCCTGACTTTAAATAGTGTGAAACACAAATCTCTTGCAGCCCTGTAACAGTCATGAAAATCTTAAGTTGCCTCCACTATCATGGCAGTCTAGGTTCATTCTTCAGGTTGCAGCTTTCCTTTCATAATGCCATAGCATCTCCACTCTTTTATGGACTATTATGACAGTCATTAGCAAGAACAGAAAAACAGCATTTCTCCACAGTATGTACAGATAGATAAAAAACAAACACCAAAACCCCAAACCCCACAGCTTCACATACAAATGGACTTTTTAGTCATCCTAAGAAAACCAGAATTGCTCCAAAAGCTTTCCAGATTAGTTATTGATACTGCAGGACTAACAAGTTGTTTAATATTCACTGATTAAACATTTATTGTAGTTTTACTGAGAACTTCAGCAGTTCCTGACAAATATGCTTGTATAAATTGCTAAGGGAGAAAGCATCGATCTAATTATACTTCTCCCTTTGGGCAATCACATATTTATTCCTCAATAACATTTACTGAAAAATCCACTACCCTTCCCCCTTCAAGGAGATAAAAAAGGTTTTGGGCAATGGTGTTAGCAGTCAGGGACTCTAATTAAAGCTTATTTTTTTTTCAATATGCACAAAAAAGAGAGAGATTATTGTAGCAAATTATTCTCTCTTCAAAATGAACTGAAACATTAATAGTGTTTTCAAGAATTACTGAGGCCATTCAATACACAAGTATCTGCATTAACACCAAGCAGCTGACCCAGTTAATTTACCATTTATATTTCAACAAGACAGGAAGAAAATGAATAAAAATGTACACACCTATGCATGTGTATATATATATGTACATATATATATATATATATATACATGTACATACAAACATATATTGCAGAAACCCAAAACACAACCTCTAAATAATCAAACTGTTTCACTAGAGCTTATTTCTAACATAGTGATACACTTCAGAGATACAAACAATTCAGTAACTACCAGAAGCATCTGGCTAAACAGATGTTTCAATGCCATCAATTGTAAACTGTAGATCAAAGTAACTGTCTTGAGATTTCTATTAAATATTTATTCAACTATTTATTAATTTTTTCATTTCCTTTAAATATATTTTTATCTTTTATTTATCTTCTATACTTCAAGATAAGAAAAGAGTGCTTATTTAAAAAAGAAATGCATATAACCACTCTGAACAGAAGGGAAAAGAACACTATTCTAATCTCTAGGGGTCCAGAAATTAAATCAGTATCTTTACCTTCGCAAGAGTTTTTATTCTGTTCTGCAAAATTTAAATAAATACTCAATATTTTGATTTGGAAAAAAATCCCAAAATGGAACAGAATACTTTGAAGGAAAAATTGCTGTAAATTTAATTGAGTCTGCTTCCTCACAAATGGATACCACAACATTCTGTGATGGGTTTGCTTTGCACTGTAAAGTTGGTTTGCAATTACTTGCTAAAAATTGACTATTGTAATTCAAGTTGACCAAATGATACAGTTTAAATTAGAGTTTGTTCTTTTAGCTACATCATTTTAAACAAATTCTGTGCTGTTCGATGAACTTGGCTCAAAATCAAATAAAAAATTGGAAATAAATATAAAACTTAGGGCTTTAAAAATTTTTTAAGAATCTGATTTATATACTTAAGCTGCATTTTGGGCATGTAGCTGTTGACATGGAAGTGGTCAAGCTTTTTAGAAGTATCTTTTCTAAAACTGTTATCCTTTATTAATTTTGATTCTAAGAAATATTTCATAAAAATAAAATAGTTACAATCTGCATTCATGTCTAGGTAGGATAAAATGAGATTTTAACTGAACACGTGGTGTACAAGTATACTGCATAGATCTATGAAAAAATACTAGATGGAAGTTTCCCCAGGAAAACAGGACAGTAATTCTATGACATTGTTAATCAGAAGCAAGGATTCTTATTCATTCTTCTCTGCTTTAAGGAAAACACTGACCAATACCTACATGAAAAAAAAGGATTGGGGAAGCAGTGCTGTCACATTGTAATGTCCTAAAACTTTCATGGTCAAGCACATAATCTCTGTAATTGGACACTACAAAGACAGAGGCTTTTTTTTTTAATTTATGTTTTTTTTTCTTTTAAATCTCAAGGTTAAATACTTGAGACATCCTTAGGATTAAGGGAGGGGAGAGAGGAGAATATCAGCTAAAAATTTAAAGTATCTTAAGGCTCTGGAATTACTGGGGAAAGAAAGTTAGAATAAAGTTTTGAACACTTCCAACAGATCTTCTAGCAGACAAAATCCCATCTGTCTCTTGTACCAAGCAAGATCCAAAGCACTTTCTTGGACAGTTTTCAGAACTCATGAAGTTCTCATATATAGATGTTTCAAACTTTATGCCCTGAGCAAAAGTATGCTTGGGTAAAACAACTTTCTCTGTAAACAAGAATTTATGAACACACTGAAAACTCATTTCATTCATCAGTGTTTTAACACTCACCTAAATGCAATAATGATAATAGAAATGATGCACTTTTAATATGATGATATAAACAGACAAGACTAAATTAGGTACCACTCCAGTGGTACTCACTTTCAGTAGGAATACAGACCAAAGCCTCAGCCTTAAGCCTTAGCATGTGTGAGAAGGAGCAGTGTCAGGGCGTATCTACACAGCCAATAATGACCCACGTGGATTAAGTACAGTGGCCCCACTTTCCAAGCTTCCAGTGGGCATCAGCTTAAAGCTACACGATTCTATTATTACAGTATCAGACAAAGAAAGTACTTGTGCAGGATTGGGCCAGATCTAATGCAACCACAGAGTCTTCTGACAAGAGCCACTTCATGCCCTGACAATGCAGAACAATCACTGACCATTTTGCACCCTCTCAAGCAAGCATCAGTCTGGATTGTGCAAAAAAAATCAAAAAACGACATTGAAATATTTTGACTGATCAGTGAATATTTTTACACAAAACCCCAGACTAATTAAAACTGTTTTAGAGATTTTCATTATAAAGTAGCAAGTGAATTACAACTATCTTCATAAATAAGAAACATCAAATTGTGTCCCTGTTCTCCACTGATATTGTTGTATTATTTTAATAATGCCAACTGAAAATATACAGGTAAGACATATTAGGAAGCTACTAATGCCATTCAGGCAGAACTAGTTGTTAAATAAATAATCATTTTCCTATTAAATTTCTACTACTTAAGAAACCAGAATGACTAGATAACTCAGTAGAAAAAAATTCTCTCCTAGCTGCTTCGGAGACATGCTACTTTGAAAGCTGGTGCATTAAACTTCACTGCTTTTATGCATCTGGAATGGATGGCAGCCCTAATGATTTCCAACAATCAGCGCTTGTCTAATTAAGATGTTCCAAGTCCTCAGTTCCCCAAAGCCTTGTTAAAGTAGCTGGACAAATGACAAATCATTTTAAAAAGTTTTTTCATTTGCTATTTTCACCAGTCTGCCTAAATTGACTGATATCTCTTATCTATTGGTTGTTCTGTTTCATTGGTATTAGCTGGTCAAAGCTATGGTCAAGGATCATGTGAATTTGTTGTTCTGTCTGACTAACAAACACAGTAAGAACAGTTCTGGACGGAGGAGATTTCAAATATCTTGAATATAATACATACCAGTTCCTTTGCTAACATATGGAGGCTTGAAGAATTTCACAATGCCATACAAGTTCACTATAGTTCCATCTTTGAGATGATTCAGGGGAGTATACACATATTTTGGAGCAACAGACTGAAAAGGCATGATACAATGAGGGAACAGAAGAAAAAATTATTCAAACATTCATACAGAACTTTGTCTTTAAATAGCATTCATCCTGAGCATGTTTATTTAATCTTAAAAAGAGAAATAAAGATTATATATTTCTTTATATCTTATTCACTTTAGACTCAGAAAGTACATAAAACTTTTTATTTCTTTTTGTGATTGCATCTTTCTTACAATAAACCAACCAGTTAATTCAAGTAAGTTTCAATATGTGAACCAGGTTTGTAAAAGTCATTCCAATCAAGAACAGTGAAAGACAATTTTTTACTGATCCATTTTAACATGTCCATCCAGAGGACTTTTTAAAGCACATACATTAATAGCTTTGTATTTCTGCTTGGCAGTGTCACTGCATGGAATCACTGTCTTGGGCTGGTGGGGGGGTCACCACTCACACCCACTGTGCACACCTTCTGATTAAAATACCACAATTGCTGGAGGATTAAAGAAAGCAACCATTACTTTCTACAGTTTCAGGACTATTCTCCTCTCATCTTAAGATTGCAACAAGCATATATGCTGATTTGACTCTTTTAAAGGATATGAGTTCTGCCAAACTGACTGCTAACGACAGTTTTCAAGTACTGGAAAAATGAAACTGTAAATAAAAAGAATATAAAAACAAGTTCTACCACCATTGGTACTAAATCATGTTTCATGTTTCCTTTTTTTTTCTACAGCATAAGCATACAATTTTATTTAGACCAACAGTTACCTTTCTAGTTCCAAGTTTCTAAACCAGTATGAAGTCTGGAGATCAAGAAGGGAACTATACTACAAGCATTGAAAATGTACTACTTTTTTCATATTTTATTTTGTGTTTCAGGTATATTCTTTGCAAAAGTAAAAGCTAAATGACTGCTGGGGTAAGAGAGTGGAAGCAAACAAAACAGGAACAAAAACGAATTCCACACACTCTTATTTACATGCAGTTAATCTCATGTGATTTAAAAACATCCCAAATGCAAACTCACCACAGATGCAGTTTCTGAAGCAGGAGTTGTTCCTGATCCAGTGCAAATCTGTGATGGAAAAACAATCCAAACTTTCTGATTACAAAACTGAAGGCACTTCACAATAACATTTGATAACTTTAAAGCAAATACAGTACTATAAGGAAACACAAATTAGCCCTACAGACATTTTTGCTATATGAATCACCACTGAATTTAGCAAAATTTTAGCTACAGAAGAAAAGAAAGTAATATTTACTGCAATTACACGCAGACAAAAGGTTCTTCAAAAAACCAGACACTTTCTAAAGTCACTTAGTTTAATATGTTAGGACACATTAATAGAGTAGCATTTGGAAGTTGGAGGCTAGAAATTTCAAACAGCACTTGCTTAACACTGACCTTAAATGGGTTTAGGTTTTCTACATAAACATGTATGTACATGACAATGCTCAGAGCAGATCTATTCTCAGCAACTTACTACTTTCCTTTGGGGAGAAAAATTCACCAGAATGGGAAAAATTTATTTAAAGATAGTTCCTAAGCCTTTTGAGCCTTACTTAGAAGCCAAAGTTACCTTCCATGTAAGGTCTTTTAAAGAACTAACTGTGGTGATTTGACGAAAAGCCACCACACCCCCACCCTCTGTGAGGAACACAGGGCTCAGTTGCCATCCCGAGGCCACAGCCCAGCCTGGCTGCGGGTCACAGGGCCCAGTGTCACAGCAGTGCACTGCCTCACCACTGCCGACTCCTGCAGGGGATCGATCGGCTTTTGCTCTCCACCTCAGCTGCATGCCTGAAGCTGATTTTACTTTTAAACAGCCAAATGAAAAGCTGTGATTGAGAAAGTGAAGCACACACAAAGTCTGCTCACTTGTATTACTGTTAAACATGCAATGCATGTGTCACTAAACGAAGTGCCAGAAGCTCCATTCTGCGGTCAATGATGAGATAAACACCTCAGCACCACCCAGGCACTCAGGGAGCTGCACAGTGTCTTTGGGAAAAGACTGCATGTCACAAGGTCTGCCAATACTCAGCTGAAGGCCTCGTGTAGTTCCTAAAATTTAGGCACAGTTTAGACACATCTATTCAGACTGAGGGCAGTTTTGCTATCTGAGATCTTCCATCTACCTATATATATCATCATCATTATCAACAGATAATGAATGTCATGAAACAGTCTCCACTATCATCTTAAATAATTTAGTTTCTCGCTGAGGTATGTTACTTTTAGTTATCTATAGAGGTAAATTCCAAAACAAAAGAGCCTTTCTGAAATTAAACAAAAATGTATTTTTACTAAAATTTAGGGTTTAATTAGAAAACAACTATACAGATAGATAAAAATAAACGGCACTGATGTGAGAATAGTAAAAAAGAACAAATATTTTATTCAGGACAGAAGGATAAAGTTGTCTTTATAAAATTTAGATTATAGCAATCCATGTGTTTGAGAGGCAACAATTCATAATTTGACTTAAAGCACAACAAACATATAGACCAGAGAAAACTAAAAATTACAGACTTTAAATCACTCTTGCACCCTCTACCTTGTCTGCATTACTGAAATGTATTATGAACAAAAGTAGTTTAAACTGCTCTGGGAATCTATCTAAAGTCAACTAAAGTCAAATTCTTGAACTTGGCAAACAGAAATTTACCTGGAAAATAATTTGGTTAGGGTTATTATAAAATTGTATGTGCACACACAGATGTGTCTTGTTTCCTGATGAACAAGGTAAAATAATCTCTAGCATTTCAATTTCTAATAAATTTTATTGGTTTTTTTCCTAATATAAAGCAAAACGTTAATGTAAGTATTTTGGAAAATAAAAAAAGAAAATAAAAAGTTGGGTAATCACATACATAAATGGCTGATCCAGCTTCTTCAGACACTTCCAGGTGACAACCATGTCTACCATCCTCTCTCACTGTAGGCAATTTTACCACCTTAAATCCTGCAACTATGAAGGTTTCCTAGGGGGACAGAGCAATAAACAGAACATTACACAGACTCTAACACATTCTATTTTAAGAGTATATGATGTGAAATTTCACCCCAAAGTCTCAAGACATTTAAGAAACAAAAATCCTGAACAAATTGTAAAAACTGCTTTTAAGTTTCCCAAATTAGCTCTTTTACCTATAGAATTTATATTTACAACAAATGCCAGAAAGCTTTTTTTCTTTTAAGTTCTGCTAGCATTTTCACACTCTTGATGCTATTGTAACAGAGTGCCATTTTTGACAAAGCCTAGAGAGGAAGATTCACACTGAATAAGGCAAAAGAATCATTCCCCTTTGAATACACTACTGACTCCTTTCCAGTTAGCTTAATTGAGGTAGAAAAGAAGTCACTCATCAGATCAGCAGCAATAAAACATTGTATTCTTGGAGCTTCTTTTCCACTGAATTACAGCTGAACTTCTAAGAAACTCTCCTAATAACTCTGTTTTGGCTGGATCAGTATCTTCCTTAAGGGTTAAATAGGCAGGTCAATCAACAGGTAGGTTTCTGGTAGCAAAAGAGACATTACAAACTTTTCTGGCACCACTCTTGAGATTCTGGCACAGAAAGTGATTTGTAACTGTATTTTCACTTTGGTACAAAATTCCTCAGACAGCATAAAATGAACAAGAAAAGGAGGATTTAAAGGCTACATGAGTCACATCCCAGCAGAAGCCCATGTTTTTTTTAGCAGCAAGCTCATTAAAAAAAAAAAAAAAAAAAAAAAAAGAATAAACAAAAAAAGGAGAAGATAGAAAATATACTAAATACCTTTAGGTAATCAGAGGTGATTAAGCAAAACTATCTGATACTATGTAAATCTCCTTTATAGTCAGCTCCCTTGCCATCAGAGCTGTATAGCAGGGCCATGTCAGTGTGCTCCATCCAATAAACATGTAAGACTTGGAATCCTATTTCTATTCAAGCTTCTACCAAAAGCACTTCCATAAACTTTTACTGAGTAACTTCTGTTCATGTGTTTATTTGATTACAATAAATGAAAGAGTGTTCTGATTAAAGCTGACAGTTTTAGCCAAATATTGCACTATGACAGCACGTCCTTTTGCTATTTCAGCAATCTGACAATGCTACTCTAAATGATTTAAGATCCAAAACCTTAACGTTTTGTGCAAGAAAAAGAAAGGCTGCTACATTAAGTGACAGTGATATATCTAGTTATTAAAACATTGGGAAAAAAATTTCTGTAGAATATATAACCTAATCAGACAGCTTAATTCACAATGAAACTACTTAGAGCATGGTGACTTTCAAGTGGTATCACAAATGGGAATACAACGTATACTTTGACTAAAATGTAATATATAAGTCACCTAGAAGTAAACCATACTCAAAGCTAAGTTAAAATGTGTCAAAACAATAAGAACACTCAATATTCCTTGCACCTCCAACACACTGTTCTGCTAACATGAAAGTTGTTTCATTCTTTCCAGGAACACACAAATACACTCTTCAGGAAACTCCATGAATTTTGCTGAAATCAGGTGTTAGCACGTCTTTCCTTTCACTGTTAGCTGATGCTATTCAGAATGTTCCTTAAACAGCAAAATCAACCTTCATCTAAAAAGTTATGCCTTGCTTATATATTATTCCCATTTCAGTACTTTATTAGAATGTAGGCTGCACAAGATTCTGGGATGTGGCTGCTGAGTCAGGATTGGAGCTCTGTACAGGTGACTTCTCTTGTCTTGCTCTCCTCTGTCAGAAGAAACTTCAGAATTACATAGACTCAGCCTTTTAACAGGTTGATAATAAATGAAAAAAATTTTGAGTAATATCAGGTCACTAGAGATTGATTACTCTCCTGTAACACATTTGCCATATCTAGCACTACATTAAATAAAAACAAACTGTGAGAGGACTGTGCAATTCCATTCAGGAAAACACAACACTAACCTCAAAATCTAGTTCTACAGGCAGAAAGAACAGATACATTCTCAGATTTTTTACAAATTCCCAGTCAACTTTCACAAGCTGTGACTTGAAGTTTCTAAACTAAATATTTGCACAGTGCTTTGAAATTTAATGTTATTTTAGTTTTCAAAATAGATTAGTTTCCATTTCCTTTAGCTAAGAAGATCTCGTAATTGGCTTGGGAATCAAAGCTATTTACATGAACTGGTGGATTTTCATGTCAACAGAAGTGCCCTGCATATACGAACTATCAGATTCGACCAACATTTTTTAAGTGGTAAAAAGAAATTCTATTTCCCTCATTCAAAAAAGTGTGATATACAGGAAAGACAGTATCTTTCCTGATGATTATTCTGTTACAGAATGACAAGACACTTAGGAGACAACATGGCTACTCACAGTTTTGGAAATTGCCAACTCCTCCCCCTGGCTACTTAGCTAAAGTTCTTACACTATGCCAAGAATGATATGGAAATTAAAAAACACTAAAATCTGAAATGGTATGCAGCAAATAAACAGTATTGGACCTTCATCAAGTAATTCTTTAATGACTAAAAAATGCTCTGGGTTTTTTTTGTTTTTTGTTTTTTTTTTTCAAACTGCTAGCTTCAGAAATCATTGTTTCCTCATACTCCTCCAAACTTAAAATCTCATTTGAAACATGAGGGAAACACCATGAAGGTTCAGTTTACCGGGGAAGAACAAACTGGGGTTTTAGCACACTCTGGCTAAGAGTTGTTGCCGGGGGTTTCAGTTTCCTACTCAGGTCTTTAGTACCAATCTTTTGATCTTTGAATTGCTACTCAGTACCTTGTTCAAGATTTGTATTTTTATAAGGACAAAACTGATTAGTTCACTGAATTTAAAAAGATTCTGCAGCTTGCATATTTAGCAAATTAGTTAAGGAACTTCCAACTATTCACTTTCTTGTCAAAATTCCATGGAACTGAGAAATCTGTATAATGACTGTAATTTGCCCAGAGTAGTTGTGGATGTCCCATCACTGGAAGTGTTCAAAGCCAGGCTGACAGGGCTTTGGAGTAACCTAGTGTAGTGAAATATGTCCCTACCCATGGCTGGGGGGTTGTAACTGGCTGATCTTTAAAGGTGCTTTCCAGCCCCAACCATTCTATGATTTAGTGTGAATGTGTACCACAAATTTAAAAGTACTAACTAACATGAGCTCATAATGTATCAAATACTAATTTTAGTATTTGGCTAATATTGACATGTCAGTAAACTGACACACCATCTCCTAAAAAGACTGAGGTAATTGTTTTTATCTTATTCTCCATTAGTGGCAACACACTGTCTCACAAACTCACAGGCTGACTTGTCTTTTACCTGGAACTTCTCTGACAAAGCAAGACACCAGCACCAAGCCAATAAAAAAACCCTGTAAGCATAGTTTTGAATTTTTTTAAAAAATCTTTTAGTGTAACTGTCTTTGAAATGAATTTAACCCTAAAATTATCTTATCAGATGGCAAAGCATTCAAAATATGAGTATAAATGGGTGAGTTCTCTATTATCCGTATTCAAGATCCATTGCTTGCTAGGTAAACAGCATGGATAAAAAATATTGCTTTATCTCAGTATTAATGTGAGAAAGAATTTACATAAGCAAATACTTTTTATTTTCTAGCTCGTATTTATAGATTTGAAGGGACTGAAGAAACTATTTCTAATTTTAGGGATGGGTAGACTAAGACAAGACAAGAAGGGAACATTCATCTGTGGAAAACAATTCCTAAAACAAGAGTATATATGTTTTAGTGTTTTTTTTTACCCCACGGCGTATAATTTTTGCACAATCCTCTGCCATTTTTCCATATATAAAAACACTGATGCTGTTGATCTGGGAACACATGTTTTCCGAATCTAGAGGGGAAAAAAAGCAAAAGTGATTCCAGTCACTACACCTTCTCCAAAACAGCACAGCAGTGGAAAAGAGACTTACAAAACATGCTGATCTACAGAATTTAACACTTTTCAATTAATATACAAAGTGTGCAAACTACAGGTATATTGCTCAGAATATTCTTCCTAAGAGGACCATTTAATATGTGTACGTTGTACACCAATGTACAATTAAACAGAATTTAAAAAGATTTCCACTTGGATAATCCAACGTATAGTGTTAGAGAGGCAATACTGTCCAGTCACATTAACACAGATCCTATTGTAGAATTTATTATAAACTGAAGATATTCCAGGACACAGACATATTAATTAATAGCCTTCCAGGAGGACTGAAGCAGAAATCATGGTTTATGAGTTTTCTACGTTTTACTGTTTCAGAAACAACATGAATGATTTAGGCACGCAAACTTGTGTTTCCGTGGAGAACGTGCATAAACTCTTTCCTCTCCTGAGCAGTCACTGAAATCAGCAAGACTCAGGGAGGTCAAGCATCTCCCTGAGAACACTGAAGCCAGCAGGGAGACTGGCTAAGGCCCATCAGCTTCACCCACCTCTGCTAACACTAGCTACAAGCAGAGTCACCAGGCAGGACCTGCACATCCCAGGCCTGCTGCTCAGGCACTGGAGTCAGGAGGATGAGAGGGAGTATGAGATGATTCTCTAGCCACTGTCAGAATAAGCTGAGAAGGAAATGGAAGGAAATGGAAAGCTCCTTGAATCCAACAGACTCCTGACGAATTACCTCCTCCACCTTCCTGACTGGAGGGGATGATAAGCTTAAGACTTAAAAGGAACGTATTTTTTGCATTATTTATTTCATGATGAACAGCTTAGGCCTTTCAAAGCGCTAATCTAGCTACTGATATTCAAATACTTGAGTAGTCAAGTGAAATTTCCTTTTTTTAAATGCTTAAATTAAAACAGAATGAAACACAAATATTTTCTTGTGACTCAAAATACTGACCCATATTAAATGTGCCCTTACATAGCATATGCTATATATCTTATGTGGTAATGATTATGTGTGCTATTTCCTTAGTCCTTCTTATGATAAGTAGTTTGAAAATACACTACTAAAGCTATACATACAGCTAATCCATTTTGAGGACAGCATTTTAGAAAATCATGCAACAAGAAGTCTACTGAATTACAAAGACTGTATTGTTTCCATTAACTTACCTGGTGCAAGTTTAAGATAAACTTTTTTTTTGTAGAAAATGAACAGTTTTACAGAGTATTTTAAATCTAACATTCTACTCAACACTATACAAAAGCAGGTACTGCTGATGTAGTACCATAAATTTAAAATGTCTATTTAAATGTAGTACCTTGAAGAACAATCTTGAAAAAGTCTGTTCCATCTCTGAGTTTTGTTAATGGGTAAGAAAGAGTAACTACTCCCTAAAAAGCAAAAAAAATAATAAAATGTTGTGAACTAAAAGTTACTGAAATACTGATAACAGCAGAAACATCTGTAAGCTAAAATATGCAGAATTTAAGGAATAAGTGCAAACTGCCATCTAAATTTTTAACAAAAGAGCCCCACCACTCCTATAGACAGCACTAAAAAGCAACACTCTTGAGATACAACCAAGGAAGTATTAAATGCCAGTACTACTGACTAGATGATAAGCTAATATACAATAGTAGCTATGCAACTATACATGTAACTTCTATTAGTTACAAAAATAGCATTAAGGACTGGAGTTTTAGCACAAAACCTGAAAGGCATCTAAAGATCAAAATCTTAAAAGACACAACAATTTCTCCAAAAATATTGGCAAAGGATTACAACATAAATATCAGAACAAAATCACAGTCAAGATAAAACAGATGTATATGAAGATAAATAATCTTCCGGGAAAAAAATGCAGCTGTGAAAAGAGTATTACAAAGTTTTGAAACTGTAGTGTCCCTATTATTTGGCAATCATACAAATGCTCTAAAAGACACTATGATTTAACAATTAATTAAAAATACTCTTTTTGTTGTAATGCTGAAGTTACAATGAAGAAAAATGAGTGCTGGTGATTACCAGTGATGGTAACATCTCTTTTGAAACAAACACATCTAGTTAGAAAGATGTTATCATCAACAGTACCAAAAACATCAGTAAAGTGTATTTTTTCACAGTATGGAAAGTAAAGCACTGTATCATTCTCAATAATAAAACCACAAAGTTGGTTCAATACAGAAAAATAAAAATATTGAAAATGGACTCTATATAATGCTTAAAAAAGCCTATACAAAGCACAAAAACAGACGAAGAGGTTTCTTGTAAAAAGAGAGCAGGGCAATCTGCCTATAAATGCAACATTAAGAGGACAGTCAGGTAAATCAGTGATTTTACAGTACACATATTCAGTGGTTAGCTGGACTTAAATGCTAGCAAATGCTTCTTAAACCAAATCAGGATAAAATATGCAGCACTGAACTGTTATTTCAGAGGCCCTTCAGAGTAAAATTTGACCTACAACACACTAACTGAGATGTAATCCAAATCAAATTCAACAAGATTTTACTATCTGTTACATAAAGAAATGACTCCACAAAACCTCTACATTATTTGCAGATGCTGATTTGCAAAATAATTTGATAATTAGGTCTCCTTACAAAACTCCTTAGTCTTCTCTGTGAAAAGCAGGAACTTACCTGTTAAAAACAGAAAGGTTTCTCACTTGTTTTCAAAATTACAACTTTGTTTAAAATTTCACTTTATATAGATCTATGTATACACACACATATACATAGTTTTTCTTGCTGAGATTGTCTTTTATTGTACTCACAGGTAAATACAGATTTCTTCCTGTAATAAGGTCTTTGTAATGAAAGTCACCTCGGAATACTCAATATTTACATAAGCATTTTTTTCTTAGTAAGAAATTTCAATCTCCACCAGCACATTATTTAAAAGTGGAATACGTTGATGAGATAGTGACTGCCTTTTGACCATCTTTATTTTTTATCTTTCATTTTACATCTCAATATCATCCAAAGAGTTTTCAAATTTTGGGACCACATTCTTTGATGTAATAGTCTGGCCCTTCCACTTTCTTTTGTATCCCAAACACCTACACTACAGTTCTCTTACCCAACTAATATTCACCTCCTCATTGCTATCTCCACATGCCTGGAACTCTTGGGATCCAAACTTCAAAAGAACCTACCCTAGCAAAACTTGCTCAAATTGACTCTTCCCTCACAAATCCTGCACTGCTTGTTGAGCTCAGAAGCAAGCTTCTTACAAACCCCTCCACATTCCATATGCCACTAAAGTCACTCTCAAACCATGTACAATTCTTCCAGTGCATATGTCTCCTTCCTCATAAGGCCTCGCTCCTTCAGTTTGGTTTTAGAGTTGATTTGGCATCTGATTTTCAGGTTCAGTTCAGATTTGCCACAGCAGAATCCAGAGGATGATGAACTAATGGGAGAAGGTGTCATGTCTAGTTAACAGACATGCTGACTGAGGAGGTACAAACATTGCTTGTGCTGTTTTTCTACAAATTTGAAACTTGCAGTATTCCCAGAGATGCCAGGAAGATGAAAATACGCAGAAGAATGAAAGGACTGAGGCACACAAGTCACACAGAAGCATCCCAAATGTTTTTTGTTGCTTTTCCCAGAATACATTTCATAAAAATTCTCCTCTGCCCTTTCCTCCTTGTCAAAGCAGGACCTGATCCCTATTTTGGCAGGCCTAGAGTGACAGTGTGCCACCACTAACATCGGTGCATTCTAAGGTTTACTTCAAGCTCAGCCTGCAAAACTGGATTTTCCAACACACTTAATGGTGCATTAGCACCAGCTTTATCAGCTCTCCAGTTGTGCTGTTTTATGCCAAGCTGTTTTAGTCACCTACTAATCCATGTCAGCACCAGCAGGAAGTTCTCTTAACATAAGGCAGAAGTCTGAAAAAGACATTCTATGCACTTTCCCTTTCAAAATCAGCTACAACACTGCATGCTTCAAATCTATGTCTGGTAATAACTGCTCTTCTTTCCTAATGGAAACATTTATTTTGGCAGAAACATTTTCTAATTTATAATCCATTTTTGTCTCTTTCACCACTTCCTTCTGAACAAGAATCCCTGTTCTTCCAAGTCAGAACTGCTTGTAGATATAGCCCTTCAAAGCTTGAAAGTCCAGATATCCTGCATGTGAACAAGGACAAGAAACTACACCCCGAGGAATAAATCCCGGTTGCTAGCAGCAGTGGTTATTGATGTTTCCATTTGTTCCTTTACAAGACCTAAGGGAGGCTGGATCATTCTCAATCCAATCACCTCCTGCACCACTTAACTGCTGCCTGCTTCCAAACAGGGCAGTCCTGTCCCTTCACTATGTGCAAGTGCACCACTCCTGGCATCAATATGACACCACAATGAACCAGGGCAGAGTGAGAGCAGCACAAAATGATGCTCTCTCCAGCAATATGGACTGCCTCCTGCCACTTTCCTTCTCATGAATGGACTCAATCACAGGGTCACATGAGTAGTAGAGTTGGAACTGAGAATATACAGCTGCGGAAGCAAAAATGAGGTTTTTTAGACACAAAAACATTAGAGCAGTTCAGCTCGTATTTTTATAATGTTTGTGCCATTTTTTGAAGGATTCAAGACAACTCAGGTTTTCTACAAAACCAACTTGACTTTATTTCTTTCACCTTGTTTTTTTTCATTAACAGACTGAAAGAAAGCCTGGGTTAATGCTGATTTCCTGACACAAAAGCATCAGGGATGCCTAAAACAATTCTCAGCGTCCCAGACAAAAAAAAAGTTAAAACAGGATAAAAAATAACACACTGAAGAATTGACACTGCATTTTACAGAGAATACTTGTTTTTAGGCATGAAAAAGGTATTCCTGCATTTCGCTAGTATAGCATGATTGTACTTCCAATCCAAAATATATTTGGGATTACTGTCAAATATAAGTGCACACTTGGTAATAAAAAAAACTAATTGTGTCTTGATGCTGATAGTTGCTATAAGCAACACATTTTTCATAAAATTGGATACTGCACTGTTTCATACAAAAGGAGAACTACTTAAGAAGTCATTACTCTGAAATCTGATCTTTAACAGGATTGAGGTGCTTATTACTATTTTCTTAAAACAAAATACCACTTAACCTCCCCCAATCCCTCCATTTTCAGCACAGCATTTGGCATATTAATGTGTTTTTAAATTGGTCCACAGCTTATAAACAGAAACTCCTATAAAATTTTAGTCTGATAACACAAGAGAAATGGGCAGGACTGCGAATCAATGAAGGTAATAGCAACATGCTATGGAGTTCAACAAGGTCATAATTTTCCACTGCTTAAAGATTTGCAACAGACCAACACAAATACACACAGCTGCAGAAAGTCACCACCTGAGCTGGAATACAGAAGTGCCTTGCTAATGGAACAGGAGCTATTTCAAAGCAAGACAGTTTACCGGTCAGTTTACCTGAACGTATTTGTTGGTGTGATCACAGCCTTCTTTCAAATGTTGCAAATTCTCCTTCTGCAAATGGCTTGGTAGTGGAGTCTCAGACTGCCCTTTAATGATCTTCAGCAACTGAACAGGCATAGCTGCTTTATCTAAACAAAAATCATAAATAGAGTCCTGCAGCTCTTCATTTTGTTCACATTAAGAGTTACTACAAGTTGCATCTTAACTCAGAATGGGAATATTGACCTATTTCCTAACAAGACAGTTTAATTCTGTAAAATTAACAATTTTCAGAGGGACTGGCCTCATCTCTCAGTACCATAAGTAGCAAGAAGAAAGTAACATTTCCTTGGCAATAAGATGACCATCTTAATTGCTTGATTTTTCAAACATTCCAAAACACCATAAATGGCAATAAAATATTATTTTACATATAAAGAAATTGAAATACATATAAATGCAAAGGGTAGTGTAAACAATGTTAATACCTTATGTACAGTGACAGATAAAAACCACGCAAAGACTCTGAATGACTCCTTTTGCAGCACAAGGTCACAGACAGACAGTCCCCATACTCAGTTTTCTTCCCTATGAGAAAATTTGACTGCAAGAAATTAAAACATCTATCATTTTAACTTAAAATGAACAAAGGATGCTTACATACTGATAAAAAAATTTTCATCAAAGAATTAAGTAGTGAAAAAATAATAAAGGAAACAAGATGGGCATCTACAGATGCTAAGCATGGAAGGCACTGGGAACAAGCTAAGAAATGTATGACTGTGTCATCTATGGTCTGCCCTCAGTGTGCTAAAAGTCAATGAAATAAATTATTGGTGATAGTGTTATAATGCTGAGAATAGGGGAGAGGAAGAGCAGTCTACTGTAGCAAAGTCACATGCAAGAGAAATAGATAAAAGTGATCTAGCAATAAGTATTTATTGCTGTATTTTCTCATTACAATGTCATGTCATTTCTTCTGGGGGTATCTTTGCTGCATAAGTTTATTTCAAGTGGGTATCTACAGAAAAGCCACAACATTATCAATCTGTTTCAATAAGTTTTAATAAATTAAAGAAAAAATGCTTTCTCTTTTCTGAAAACCCAGACAGAAGTACTATAGCCACAGTCCTAATTTCAAACTGTTAGCAATTTTTATATGTTAGCAAAGAACAGGAAAGAAAGTATTTCCCATAGTTTTGAATGGACACAAAAACTTGGAATTATACTCAGTAAAAACTACATTTCAGTTACAGTTCAAAAGAGCTTCTTCAGAGCTAAGCAGACTGAATTTCTACAAAACATTCAGTTATAATGAAATGGACTTGGGAAACCACTGCAAAATGGAAAGACCACTGGATCCTAAGTTATAAACATAAGTCAACACATATAGATGCAGGCAGCAACATTATAGACACTCTTCAAGAAAGGATCTTATTCTTCAGAAAAATCAAAAATACAGCTTACTGTTATTCCAGTATCCACAGATATGAGACTTCACTACCAACTCATGACTACTTTTCATTGTGAGCACCTCTTGTTTCTCCTTCCAAATTTTCCAAGAAACTCCTCAAGGTTGTTACTCTTGTCAAACAGACATAAGCAAGAAGTCACAGCCACTCATAAGATATCAATAAAATACTTTGGTCTGAGGACATCTCTGCTGCTATGGTTACACAAAGAATGACTGGCTTTTGTTTTTTCCAATTTACTTGAGGAGGAAGGAGGCAAAAATGAAGCACTATGAACTGCCTACAGTACCAATGCTCTGCCCCTGCACTGCTCAGGGGGAGTAGGTAGAGAAACTGGGAGTGGAGCTAAGCCCAGAAAATGGGAGAGGTGGGGAAAAAGTCTTTAAATTTGTTCTTCTATGTCATTATTCTACCCTGATGTGATGACTAATAAGTTAAATTCCTTTGTTTGAGTCTCTTCTGTCCATGTAAATTATGAGTGATCTCTCTGCCTCAACCTGCAAGGTTTTAGTTGTATTTTCTCTTCCCTGTCCTCCTGAGGGGAATGATAAGAGTGGCTTTGGTGGGCACCCAGCTTCCAGCCAGGGTCAACCTGTGGCAGCACAGAGCTGGGAGGTACAGTACCAGACAGGTTTCCATTTCTGCTTGAGATGAAGAAGTAAAAGCCTGCTACAAAGGTGCAGATGCTGTTCCATCTCAGTCAACTGCTTTGACTAGTAAGGTATTAGAATTTCTATAAAATGTTACTAAATGAGGCTAAAAACGATGCCTTTATCTGTATGTTTTCAAACACAAACCAGGGCAGGATTGTCATTAGCTTACTAGGATTTCAAACCTCTAGTGGAAAAAGCAACTAGGAGATTTACACAGCTTTTCAGTTCAAAGTATCTACTTCACACTTTACTCTAGCAGACTGAGAAGCTGATCTATTCCACCTAGGAAGAGTCAGCCTCAAAGTTAATCAGCAATATTGATCTTCACCCAGCAACAGTATAATGAGCCAGCGAGATATACAACCTAACACATTAACACCTTTTTTTATCCCGTTTCTCTCTGTTACACTATGTGAGCAATTATATAGATTTTTCCAGGTTTTTTTTTCTCCATGAAGATGTCTTAACAACACAGAACATTTTGTTATAATTCAAAATTATGTAAACAACATTCTTGTAGAAAAAAAGTGGGTTTTTTTCCCAAATCTTAAACTTATATATATATAAAGCTAAGGTCATGTGTTCTAACTGCCAATAATCTCTGAAGCTCCCAGATTCATGTTCTCTGCAGTTAAAAACCAAAGATATGAATATCCAGCTCTAAGAATCATGAATTTTCCAAAACAAACCGGTAAGAGCTTGGACTTTCAAAATCTACATGAAGATATTGTTAGTGCTGTCCTTGGTCCTTGTCCCAACTCTCCTGATGAGCAGCTAAGTGAAAAGAAATAAGTCTGTCAAGTACCTTTGTTGCTCTCAAAAGCCTGAATAACACTGACAGGAATCATTCCAACTTATCCTAAGAAGCCTGTAGATGGTGTGAACAGAGCTGTTCAAAAGGATGGATACTGAAAAAAAAAACCCAAACAAAACCAACAGAGACCGAAAGAAGGGAGACAGAATCATGGGACACTCCTTGAAGAGGAGGGACACACAACACACACACACAGCAGATTGAAGAAGCCTGTGAACTGCAAATACCTTTTGTCTTCCAGTAGTTAAAGTAACAAAAATATGGACAGTGAGCAACCAAAGAGCTTAACAACTTTAACAAAGAACTATATGAAACGACACAAACTGTTTAAACTAGACTATAAACTGTATATAGGATGTAACCCACAATTTAACATCCTCAAAGAGGATGTGACAGGCATCACTCAAGTGAAATATAACACTGAGGATGGTTATGGTCTTAACTCTTATTTGCTGCCCTACCCTATCCTTGACATTCTGCCCACTTATTTTATAGACTTTAAATTTCTGACCGTGGAACAACCTACTTCAACACTATTCCTCTGTAGTCTCCCCTAGAACACAACTTTTCTTCAAGAACTATTGATATATTAGCTTTGGAGTGGAAAAGCAAAAAACCTACAAGAAGTGAGAGGCAAACTGGAAAATTCAGTCCTTTCTCTACCACCAATAAATACTTCAGTTATACATAAAAATTACATGAAGAGGATAACGTCATTGTGGGAAAAAGATACTGTAGCAGTCAAAGCCATGAAGAGATTCCTTATCTATCAAAGCAGCTGCTACTTGCAGAGAGACAAAACTCATTCTCCAAATCAGAGAATAAAACACATGCAGACTTCTGGAGGAAACCTCACCGAAGTTTCATGAAGAATGAAGGAACAGTCAAGAGCATCGGATCTTACTGAGGTGGTCAGTCACAGCGGTGGATACCTGAAGCCTCTGTAAACACAAGTACTAGTCAGTGCAATACTTGGGCTAACTGTGCAAAAATTAAAACAATTATGAAATATATAATGATTCATTATAAAAGCACACACATGTGTGGACACAACTGTACACTCCTACTATATTTTTATGCAAAATTTTATCATAAAAATGAACATATTTGGCTTGAACAGAATAGGCAGTATAAAACTACCACAAACCCAATCTGCCGGCACAAGACAAAGCTTTTGTACAGCAGTCTCAATGAAATCACAAGGATCACCAGTGAGCAAAGTGCGTATGTCTGTCAAAATTTTTGCTAAAGTCTGATTTTGTAATCTTTAATTTCCTTGAGAATTGTCACAAGGTGAAAACATCACGCCAGGTTAACAAAAGGAGAAATCAAGTCAGTAGCATGATACATTCCCTAAGCTGCAAGGCTTCAGCATGCTCTTGCTGCAGATCTTCAGGCACTTATCTTTCTTGGGAAGTACGTCCTAGGCTATTCTTATTCTTGATCACACAGGCAGTACTTAGTTTCATTACAACACAATAGATTTCTTCAAACAAACAAAATTTCCTTTATTTCAGACGAAAATTTACTCATCTGACATTGTGCAAAAGACCACAATCAAACATTACCTAAGGAACAGGGATTCTTACACAACCATTATTATCTCAACAGTACTTCAGCACTAGAAAGCAGCAACGCACTGCAAAGCAAAGGCCTCAGATCTGGGCTACACTGCAGATCCCACACTTCCCACGGTATGAACTATTCCCTTCAGAAACTCAGCCCACCAGCTGCAAAAAGCCGAGATGGTTAAAACCAAGACCTGAGAAGTATCAGCGCAGGCGTATTACCAACAAACCTCCCCTTTCGGTTTATTCAGTGCCCGGAAAGAAACTTCCAAACCCGCGGGGCACTGTGCGGGGACTCAGTTCCCAGAGCAGAGCCCGTGTGCAGGGCAGCTGCGGGAAGCAGGGGAAGTGTCGCAGCGGCACACACAGCCAGGCCCGCCGACCCGCCGCTGCCCGCGTCCCGCCGCTCCGCCTTTGTCCCTGTCCCCGCCCCGCCCCGCGCGCCGCCTGCGCCACTTCCGCCCGCCCCGCGCGCCGCCACTGCACTGCGTATGCTCGGGCGGCGCGCGCAGCCGCGTCCTGCAGGGACGGGAACCGGCTTGAACGTAGTGATGCTTTTCTTTTCTGTTCTGGTTCTTTTTTTTTTTTTTTTTCATGTCTGTAAAACATCTGTTTAGCAATTAAAATTACGGTGAAGTGAAATCATGGAAGTCTTATGCATGATATGTGAATTATATTAAATTAAAATAATTTGGAAACATCAAGTTGCACTCCAGAGTAATTTAAATGGTTACTTCATCTTCTCCTCTTACTTCTCTTTTCCTGCTTCTTTTTCCAGTTACTTTTTCTAAGTTTACTATTAAATTCTTTCTATAAAGTAATCTTAAACCTATAAGAATTGGAGTTTTTTCAGTATTCATCATTGTCAGTGATGCGGGGTCCCTGAGGCTTGCTGAGGTTCGGATGTTGCAAGCTGACACATGCCAGGATCCCACTGACACGTTGCAGTGCTTGCCAATCCAGAATTACAGCATTCGTGGCTCAGCACTGCAACAGTGACACTTCCTCCTGTAGAGACTTCAGCTTTCTGTCTCCAGTACCTCAGAGATAAGTCTGCTGCCAGTCTGTGCTCTTCCTCTCTCCCCTTTCCCATCTCTGCAGCCCTGGATATCTGGGACAGCTTTCTTGTTTCTCATCACTTAGTGATTTTAAAAAAGTCCCACTGGAAATAATTTCCTCTTTTCTCTACCTTCAAATAATTTCCTTCACAACCTTCCTCCTATTTTTGAACTGTTTCAGTTATGTCTCTGGAGTGTTTTATAGTTACACCTGGAATTCAAATCCAATTAAAAAAATGGAACTTGGATCCATCCATGTTCAGGAGCCCTCTGGAGGGACATCTACGCTTTGTACTCATTTTCACTGTTGACAACCTTTTCTGGAACAGGCTTTTTTTCTTTGATCATCACAGTTCTCAATAAATTTTAATCCTGTACCTTCCATTGGGTATTGATGTACCATGCTTGATTATGAGCAAAAATGTTATTAAGACCTTGTTAGACAGGTATGGTAAAAGTAACCCACAGTCAGAGCTAAGCTAGAGCTGGGAATTTTAGGCACAGCTGCTTACAGGAGGACTAATGATCTGCCATTTGAAGAGCCAGCTACAGCAGATAGCCTGAGAAGACTGGTGTGACTTGCCCACATCCTTTGTTTCCATCAAAAGATTTTGATGAATTAAACATTTTTAGAGCCTATTATCATTAGGTAAAAAAAGAAATGGGTAATTTGGAAGAATGCAGTGAGGAAATTGTGCTTTAACACACTGATGCATTTCTCTTTTCTGTTCAGTTTCTTTTTTTCATGTCTGTAAAAGATCTGTTTAGCTGTAAAAAATTACAGTGAAGTGAAATCATGGAAATCTTAAATGTTATAGGTGAATTAAATTAAAATAATTTGGAAATATCCAGAGTAATTTAATTGGTTAGTTGATCTTCTCCTCTTAGTTCTCTTTTGCTGCTTCTGTTTCCAGTTACTTTTTCTAAATTTATTATTAAATTCTTTCTATAATCTTAAACCTAGAAGAATTGTGAGTTTTTTGTGTCCTGTCCTGTATATAATCAAAAGACAAAAACTGAGAAGAAGCTGTATATAAGCAGAATTTTTATTTTGATAAAAGAATATTCCAGTTTTATGTGTCAACAAAACATTAACTGGGTCTGCCAGAAATTTAGACTGAAGTCTGTTTTTTCTTTAATTGTAAGCTTGCTTTTTGTGGTAGTTATCTTCCTCTTCAGTTACTCATTTTAACTCAAGAAATTTAATGAAAAATGAGATTAATTACATCCGAAGGTGATTCTTTAATGTTCCAGTAAGAATGTGTATTCTCATACTACCTGCAGTAATCTTGAAATGTGCTGCTGCAATTTATATGTATCATAATAGAAAACAGTACCTCTGCAGATGAAAAAAAAATCATCAAAAACAGAATTCTGATCTTACGTTTGTTTGCTTAGTGGCTTTTAAAAAAACATGCTTAAAGCTTATGCTACAAAAGTCCATAAATACTTAAGGTGGCAGTGTTATTTCTTGAACCCATGTTTTGGTGTGGGGTCCACATGTAAGTTACACATGCTCTTAACCAGTTTAGGAATCCTTGGAAATCCCCAAATGCAACTGCAATCCTGATCTCACTGCAAATAACAAAAACTTTCCCTTCACTTGAGCAAGACCAAAAGATCATCAAAATTGTATGTAACATTAAGACATTGAATCAAAGCTTTCAGAAACAGAAGCCTTATACATTAAACAATACCTAGTCACAGGAGCTTCTGAAGACTATTCTCTTAATGAGGCAGGAAATTAGTTAAGGGTTTCGGAAACTAGCCTCAAGCTCATGGTTTAAAAAAACAACCAAAAAACCAAAAACAAAACCAACCCCAAACCCCCTTACCTTAAAAAAACAAAAACCCAAAAAAACCAACACAAAAAAACCACAAAAACCCCCCCCAAACTGGGCAAGTTTTTCAAGTATGTTTTTCCAAACACACACGCAGTGTCAGTCAAGTCCTTAACCAATACTGAAAATTCTATCTCTTCAATCTTACTTTTCTCTGATACCTTAGTAAACAGTAGCAAAAGAATTGTCCTATAGGAACACAGGCTATCTTAATTAGCAGCTGCCTTGGTATAATGTTTTCCTGAGACACTGAGGCCGGGGATAGCTCAGAGGGCGGAACAGCCCCTCACTGACAACAGCCCTCGGCAGGCCAGTAGCAGCCATCCCGAGGGCAAGCCCCTCACTCTGAGGAGCGAGCCCCAGGCTAAGGTGGTGGAGGTGAAGAAGCAGGAGGGACTCTCTGTATGGATTCCACAAGCAATGTTTACTGCAGAGGAAGGGTCCAGGCACAAAAAGCCGAATTTACAAACGGGTCCAGGGATTTTAAACTCCGTGAGGAAAGGCGGGGATAAGGGTAACAGCCAGTTGGGTAAGGCTAACAAGGGAGCAGCCAATGGGGGTGACTCGTAGGAGGATCACAGCGAACAGCCAAGGGGCATCGAGCAACATAGAACTTTTCAGAATTGATACACAAAGGGGATAGATAAATACGGCCTTATAACATTAGGAGGGGAGAACTGTAACCAATCCACTTGCAACCAACAAATAAAGGAAACAAAGGGTTATGGGGACTCGCCGTCACCACGGAGGTTATATTAGACATTGGTGCCTGACCACCAGGACTCAGATACTGTTGTTTTCTCTGGGGTCATTGTGGCTATGGCCGCTGGCACTGCAACATTCTCCAAATTCATCATGAAGCATTTCACAGCCTAAACACAGCCCTTTCTACTCTTTTTGCTTTGTTTTGGTGATACCACTTGATTTTTACTTGAGCTTTTATGGATACAGGCCAAATTCAGGCAGAGATCCTTTGCACTACATCTGAAATCATGTGTTGCTTGCTGGAATTGATAGGCTAAGAGAAGTCAAAAATCCAGATTTATTAAAATTACAGAAATTATTACAGTATAAATGTTTAAAAATTTCTGGATGATTTCCAGGAATGAATTTTGACTAATTGCATCTTTATAAAAATAGTTAATGTGCAGTCACTCA
>JACBWW010000370.1:0-41380 GCA_020086605.1 Lanius collurio | reverse complement strand
ATAGTTACAGAACAGACTACACCATACAATACGTTATGTAACTATTGTATTGCAATAGCTGTTAGCTCACTTACTTTCATCCTTTTTTACAATCCATGGCACCAGTCACAAGAGCAAGTAGTTGTAAGATTTACTGTCTGTAAGCACATCTTAATCTAAAATACCCTTGTAATTTGTTACAGAGACATTTTAAACCCTAATGTATTATGTCTACAGTAATGCTGTTTTAATGCTAATGGCCCTATTATTCAATTAAGAAAAATATGTTTTCTCATTCTGCCCTTACGTTCAAGGTCTTACATTTATTTCTGTTCTGCTGAAGTTTCGTGCATGTGATGTATCCCCCCCAGTAGTGGGAAAAGAACAAGTCTTGCTGTAGCAAAGATAGTGATGATTGTTTTTAGCATAGGTGAAGCGTTAATGAGGATGTTGGTGGTCAGTCAAAGGGACTCCAAAAACATACCGCACAAGAGAATGATTCTCACAGCCTAATCCAGGCAGATGTTTTAGAATCTCTCACCCAATTCAGTACCACAAGGCTGCTATATAAAATGTAAGTGATACACTGATAGGTCTCTCTTTCCTCTTGTGTTTTAAGCACTCACACTTTGTGAGTAGGCTTTCGGCCTATTAGGCACTCTGTGAGAGCACGGGCCCATCTGATCAGGTCTCTCAACGCTTTGCTTAATTTTTGTGTCTGGCTTGAGTAGAAACAGGTGCCAATGTAGTCAGAGGGGGAAAATGCAGAATTCTGTGCAGCTGGGGAGCTTTGCAATCCAAACAGACCAGGTGAGCTGCATCTCTCCAATACAGCCATAACAAGAACTGCCTTGTGGGGAATGGTAAGATGATTTTGGGAAAGTCAGCACTAAGGCTGGTTGTAAACTCTTTCTCACTTTATATTTACAGTGGGGATAGTTATTGTGCGATACTGCTCACTACAGTGAGGCATTGGAGGAGGAACACTGGCATTTGCATTTTTGAAATTGAACTGGAATGTCTTGTCACTTGGAAGACATCTAAATCCCTCTAGTAAATGCTCAGGAACATAACTCAGAAGGATGAACCAGGGAGCAAGAGGAGGCTTACTGTCCAATAATTGAGAGAAAAAGGTATGTTGTGGTCTACTCTGAACATTTTGAGAATTGTCAAGAGCAGTCCTGGGAAGGGAAAACATCCCTACTGTTGCACTGTGCTCCAGATGCCTGTTAAAGACTATGTGTTACACAAATGGAATTCCTTAGGGTGGTTCTGGTGACAGGGAGCTCCCAAATCCGGCTCCTGGGGGTTGCCTGGTAGCGCAGCACGCAGTCAGAGGATATGAGGGTTGTTTTGACATGTGCTCGCATGGACTGGAGTCAGTCAGCAGTCAGATGTCCAGGTCCCACAGCATTATGGTCTTTAGAGTCACTTACAAATTAGGGGAGTCTGGTATGATGGATGGGAATGGATACTCCAAAACCATTCTTCAAACTAAAATATCATCTCAGTGCTATGCCCAGCCCATAAATTGTCACAGCTTTCTCCAGCTATTCATTCCTTGAAGAGGTCCCCTAACTTTTTAGGGGAAATGGTGCTAAAGAGAATTTCCACACCAGTGGCCAGACCTTAGCTGGGTACCTTCTAAATCAGATGTGTTGTCTCCTATGTGCTCCCTTTCTAAGATAAAATCTGAAGTGATTTCTCTTCTGTGAAATGATCAAGAAACTCCATGAGCACATCTCTTTGAACATGGCTAGCTGGCTGCAATCAAAAGCAAGCCCAGAGCTGTGCCAGCATGTGGAGGTGGTGTCATTGTATTGCCCACAGCCTACGTTGTCTTTCCCTATGCAGAACACCTGAAGATGAGCAGACTTGTTCTGACTCTGGGTCCACACCAGAGCCCACACAGCACGAGTAACCCTGCCAGGGTAGCCGTGTTGTCTGCATATCACAGAGGTGCTTGTACCACTGTTTGCCTGAGGTGAAAGCTACAATAATAACTCACAGTTTTGGAGTAAGGGCACCTTTTCCATTTTACAGTATGTGAAATGAAAGGAAGATCTTGTTGCTCCCATTAAAGGTTTTTGCTGACTCCAGCAGTCCTTTGCACCTACAAAGGTTAAAAGAGTAGTACTGGCTGCCAGATCTAATTGCAAGGGCAAAATGAAATGTTTTACAGAATTACAGGATAAATCACAGCAGATATCTAATTTTCATTGAGAATGAGAGCTGTAGGAGTTTACAACTACACCTGTGAAAATTCTCTCCTTAAACATTAGCTGAATGGATTTTTCAGGCGTTCACAATGTTTTAACTAAAATGCAAAATCATCATTTGGACTACAGTTTATACAGTAATTAAATTTGTTATTATTCATTTTAGTGCAGGTATGGATAGAGAAACCCTATCCCACACCCTTGCTGACACAACTGATCTGCCTACCTATACTGATGTACTTTAAATTGGTAAAGCAGCTCCTGAAGTTTAATTCTGTCAATTTCCATGGAAAATTCATATACTTTAGGAGAATGCATTGCAGTCTACTTTAGCTTTTGTATCACGAAATTGTTTTTACTAGTGGCTGCTTTGCAAGTCAATAAAACCCAACCAACTTGACTTCCCAATCCTCTGCTGAATATGCTGTCAGTTAGGAATAAGACCAGGTAGATTTTACTTGCAAATTGGACAGATTTGTTGTGAAGTCATTGATCAAGTACACAGACTCCAAGACTTGGGCTCTTTGAAGAGAAGAATTATATTTCGAATTTAATAATGCCTTTTAAACATGCAGTTATCCCTGCACTTTAAATAAACAAGCAACTGTAACTACTGGGATATTTCTCCCCTGAATTATTGGTAAGTAAAAGAGGGAAGAATTGATTTTAAGAAATGCTCGCCACCTATTCTATGTTACACTCTAGGTAGCATGCAACACAGCTGCTTATTTTCTGCTTCTTAATTTCTAAAGAATTTTTGCTCAAAAAGGACCATGTCTTTGCTGCAAGCACATCCTCTAGAAATCTGGCTTCCAGGTTACTGCTGGATGCAAGCTTCTGTTTTATTCTGTGAGCTAGTAGCTTAAGAGGCTGAGCTTACTGAAAAACAACAGCACTTATCTGAACTGTGGACTCCAGGGGACACTTAACATCAAGGCTTTTGTAGCTGGCAGCACAAAAGGATCTGCTTTAATGAGCTTTAAAGTCACATTAGAATGCCATAAAAATCAAAGTTCTCACAGAGTGTACTTAGCAAGATCTGCTCCCTGGATAGACCCATGGTTAAGAAATTCCAAAATGGGTTTCAGGTAAAAAATATTTTATTGTGAAGTTCCTCTATGAATTATTTCCATTTTCCAACTACTTGTCCTTGGCATGATAATAGTGCTGAGCAAGAAGATAACAGGGAATGATTTATCAGTGGAATTTACTGGGTTTAGGTGCTGGTTGTTAACCATTTTTTCAGTATTCATTCAGTATTTAAAATCCATAAATGAATAATTCCAGAGTGATATTTGGTCTCTAATTAGTTGGCAAGGAGCTCATTGTGCCTCCTGGATGCAACTGGTGGATGAGTTTAAACAGATGTGTGTGACATGTGGTCGGCTTATTCTCTCACTGGATGCATTTAATAGGATAATTGTGTTCCGCTATAAAAAACTGCATTTAATTTAAAGGTTATGGCAGAGTCCTCTGATCTTAGCTACAGTGGGAAACATCCGTGTCAGTGAGGGTGTGTCATCTGTGATCGAAATTGACTATTGAAATGCTACAGATTTCAATAACCCCTTGATTTCTGTTTTCTGTTACTTTCTCTTCAGATGGGCTGAGGCTTAATGGTCAGGCTTACAATCAGCTTTTTGTGATGTGCCTCTCTAGTCTGGTTGAAGGGAAGAGGCCAATGAAATACAGAGTCCCCCAGATAGGGTGCCAGGGCTCTGCTTTTCCTGCTTCTTGGCCAGGAGGAAGAAGTGGAAGTTGCTGGCAGTGGGAGCTGACCTTGCACACACTCCTTGTGGGCACCAAGGTGTGCTGGGGAAACTGCAGGAAAAGCTTTATGTTAGAAAGTGTACTTTGGGACTCCTGAGCTGCCCTGCAGTGAGTGGTGTGCGGGTGAGTGGTGTGCAGAAATGCCTCCCAGGAGAATACACAGCTTGTGGCTGCTTTTTTTGGAACAGTCAAAAACCATTGAGAAAGAAGCTCCTCCCTGCTGCTCTCTGAGATCTGTTGTTTTGCATCCTTTTGTGCACTGAGAAACCGGCTGAGGGAAGGCTTGCTGATACCTCCAGGGTGGAAGAAATGAATATTTTTGGCTTTTTAAATAATACAGTTGGAAAAATAAGTCAACATTTCAATTCTTTTTAAGAGGCCAGGATGTGCTTCCTGTCTATGTAACTTTTCTGATGCCACGTTGATGATATTGCATGTGGAGTAGAAACATTTGTTTTCCCTTTAACTCTCATAGCCTCCCTGCCTCCATTTCTCCCTACTACTTGTCCATACACAGAGCAAATCAGTAAAAAATACCTGGCTTGTAGGCTTGCCAATTTATTAAAAATAATAGTCATCCCAGTGCCAAAGCTTAGGACAGCATACAAACCTTAAATTTTATTTTGGGGGTCTTGGATCTTGTGTGGTTTACTTGAGTTTCCTCCTGTAGAGCAGATTCAGAATGACAGCACCAGAAACTTGTATCACGTAGCACATGAACTGAATCAGTTGTCTCTTGTCCAGGGTCTGTGGTTATCCATGCTTTCAGGCAGCTGCTGGGAGAGCAAAACGAAAAAGAAGGTCCAAATGCAAAGACTGGGGCTTCAGAGCCATGCCATGCACCATGTCTGCTTCCTCAGTTCTCTTGCAGATAACATCATGTAGCTGTCATTTCTCCAGCTCCTAATTCCCAACAATTGTTGTACCGGCCACAGTGTATCTGATGCCATGAATTCTGGTCGCTAGCCTGTTCCTCAGTGTACTTCCCAGTCTGCTGGTTGGAGCATAGCCTAGTGAGTGCCAGACCTTGCAGTTTGCCATGTTGAATCTCCTGAGGATCCCATGAGCCCACATCTTGAGCTTGTCCAGGTCCTTCTGGGTGACATCTCTTCCCTCAGGCATGTCAGCCTCACTACTCAGCTCAATGTTGTCTGCAGACTTACTAAGGGTGCACTTGATCCCACTGCCCGTGTCAGTGATGAAGACATTGAAGACTGGTCCTAGTACAGACCCTTGAGGGACACCACTGATGTCTACTGGGACTCTGAGTGTTTGACCATTACCCTCACCCACCAAACAGTCCTCCTATCAAATCCATGTTGCTCCAATTAAGAGAGAAAGAATGTTTTTAAAGGCCTTACAGAAGGCCAGAGACATGATGTCTGCAGCTCTTCCACTGTCCATAGATGTATTCTCTTTGTCTGTCTACATATGTAGACTCATGTCAAATAGGGTTCTCAAGAACCCAGCTCAGTGCTACTGCACATAGTAAAAATTGTCTCTCCATCTGTCATTATCTAAATACTTTAAAAACTCATTTACTAATTGAGTTGCCACTATGTTTGTCAGGGATGAATTCAACTCATTGCCCTGAGATAAGTTTTCCTCCTGTTTTTTATGTGGCTGTAAACATTCAGCTCAACATGACATCAGCTCTCGTTCCTTAACAACTGCAGTAAGATTTATGACAGTGTTTCCAGCAGCATGTTTCTTCTGCTTTTAAAAAAGAGAAGATGAGCACATCAAAGACATGCCCTCACGTAGCACAAGGCAACAAACTTTACATAAAGCAGCACATCATTTTTGTCTTCCGTTTGCTGCTGATGTGTTCTTCAATGTGGCAGGAGCAGTGAAGGTTCCTGACCCGTAATCTCCAGTCAGTGCTGGAAAATGCTGCAGAAATGCTGTGGGATGATGGACATGCAGTCTCTTTAGGCAAAACATTATGCTCTAAAAAACCTTACTTACAGGGTTTAATTTGGCTGCATAGATGAGGGACTTCCACACAGTTGGCCTACTGCCACATCTCCTTCCTCTTGCTTCTGTGAAGGAGCTTCATTTACTTTGACAATGTTTTCTGCTTTGCCAGCGTATTGCACTCATGCTTTTCCTTGTGCAGGTCCACAATAGCTGGCTGATGGTGTCCTTCATCTTACCCCTGCACCAGATAGCTGCTAGTTAAGTGACTTCACTCATGGGTCTTTTTGGCTGTACATGAAATGTAAACCCCCTGTTCCAGATAGGAGATGAGATCACTGCAATAGAGAACCAATTTATCCCAAGCTGTGACTGCAGATAAGGAGAAACTATTTAAATTTGGCATTGCAGGAGTCAGAAAATAAGGATGGAGAGAGTTCAGTGCAAACTCAACTCTTATCAGTGGAGTCCATAACTAAGTGAAGTCAAAGCAAATATTGAGGCAGCCAACCTTATGGCTTGAAGACCATCAAGTGAAGAATAGGGCAAATGAGGGGCAGGAAGGGCATGTCTGAAGACAAGAAATAGAGATCAGAGGGGACATTCAGAGACAGGCTTCACACCTTGCTGAAATGCAATCAGTGTGATTGCTTGAAGGTGAAGAGTGCTGATCATGATGACTTGGTGGGGTTAACACATGATCACAATTTGTTTCTCCATGTCTTTAAGAAAGCACAAGACCTCCTCAGCACAAAACTGAGGCATTTGTAGGTGTAAGGGAAGAATGCCATCTTTTCAATCAAAACTACTGCTTCCACTAGCTAGGTCTTCTGTCCAGCTCCTGATATGGCTGCATATTTAAGGAATAATTTGAGGTACTCTCTTAATCAAGACCCCACACAGGACTTTGTGTATTGGAAATTGTGGAGTTTCTCATTGATTGCTGGGGATCAAATGAATCCACATATATTTATTTTGCATCTTTTTTACTTCTTTTACTTATTAACAATATTCTTTAAATCATAGTCATCAGACATTTCTGCACACATGTTGAAAAGAATTCATATTTAAATGCTTTGTCATCAAGCAACTTTCGGTTTATTGTTTTGGAAATGATGAAAAGGAGGCACATCAATTTTCAGTATTAGGCATGTTATGACAATTTTTCTTTCTTCCATGTTCCTTGTGACAGCTTTTCAGACAAGCATCAATCAGCTGATGTTTTCCAACTTCAAAGCAATGTTTGGTCTATGACATCACAGACCTGTTTGTCAAACAGGATAGCCTCAAGAGACAAGGTAGTGTTTAGATGCTGTGACTTCCCTGGTAAATATACTTGGTCAATAAACAATGCAAGTAAATAGAGTCTTGCTTGGAGCTTCCTAAAAACAAAACTATAAGTTACAAGTAACCTTTGGCAAAGCTTAATTTATATGTTCCCATTCATGCAACAGTCATGTCTGACTGGATCTGTTTACAAGTAATCTCAGACTAATTTCTTCTTCAGTTCCACTGATGCATGCAGTAATAATCTCTGTTTTTGCTAGTGAGTGTATAAGGTGAATCAGCTCCATGTTATTCTCAATCTTCCCTCCCAGCCTTTGGTTAATTATGCCCTAGAGGGAGATGAAGGTAGGAGCTGGGACTGAACAGAAGCATTTTATTCCCAGCTTCAGGTAGGTATATATAGATATATTCCTTGAAATACAAATTTATCCCACTTATTCCTAATTAAGTGTCTGCAAAAACAAACAAACACCCCCCCCCACACACAAAAATCAAACAAACAAAAAAAACCCAACCAAAAAAAACAAACCAAAAACTTTAGGTGAGGTAAAGAACTAATGTCCCATAATGTGTTGAATTTTCTGAGGAAAAACAATAGCTAGAATGTTTTAGAAAGGAAAAATTATTGGACATTCCAGACCTCTGCCAAGGAAAGCAGTTGGAAATCTTGGTCTCTACCTCCACTGTACCCCAGGATAAGGGAGATCCAAATGACACCAAAAGCAAAACCTATAAGAACCTTCCATGTGAGTCACACAGGATTTTTCCTGTATAACTTTTCCAATCAGCTCCATTTAATTCCATTTTAATCTTTTGATTAATAGAATAAGATGCATTCTTTTACCCTAAATCTTATCTGAATAAAACATAGGTACCTGGTTAAGATAAGGGAGCACCATTCCCAGCAAAAGGTGAACATTGTTAGCAAGAGTGAGACTGCTCTGAGAGTGTTGGGCTTACCATCCTTTGGGTCTGCGGGAAGCTCTTCAAGGACCATGCAGTATAGGTTGTTGGTCCTGTGCCAAACCTAGGGCGAGTTTCCCCTTGTCCTTTCTCATCTATAGCTCTTAGCTGGAGAGTAGGGAGAAGAGATGAAACTCTGGGATCACTCTGAACATGCCACATTGTGCCATATATTTGAACAGGGAAAGCCTACAGAAAAGTTCTAGGAGTTTTAAGATTTCGTCCTCTGCTGGTGATACAGTTGCCTTTAACCACCCTCCGGCTAGCTGTGCAAGCCCTTCAGGGAGTGATAATTTATAACTAACACATTTTAGAAACCCTTGAAAAAAGACCTAAAATAGAAAATCCATCTACAGTGCCCCTTTTTTAGTGTCAAAATTTTAGAAGGATTTGATCAGTTCCTTGTTGGAGAGGTGAAATCTCATTTTTATAGTCCAGTAGAAACACAAGATATTAAACCTTATGTTGTCACTGATGCAGGACTTTTTCCTACGTCCATTATTTCCAGGTTAATGTAAGAGGTGCTTGGCTGGATGTTTGAGGCTACTCAGTAGTTTTATAATGGTGACCATCAAAATCCTGAGAGAGTGTTTTCATATGCATGGGAAGTACGTGAAGCTACATGTCCACCACTGACTCTTACCTACTTACATTTCTGAACTGTTTTAGTATTTATAATTCTTTGGTCTTGACTATTCTTGGACAATTCCTGGAATGGAATTGAGGAGGAGGCAGCAAACCTCCCTTGTATCTCCTATTAGCATCTTGCCAGCTGTATTTTGGAGGTGAGAAGGGAGATACGGGTGCCTGGAGAAATCAAATGGTAGGTTGCTTGAACAGACTGTTCAAAATGTCTGGTATTTGTACAGAGGAATGTTTTGATGGATGCTCCCTGGTGAAGGACAACTTAGACTGATCCCCATGCTAATGAGTTACTCAGGGCTTCAATTCAAACCAGTTTAGTATCATTATTTCCACTTCCCTCTCAAAAATACTTTTGAAAGGTGAGCCTGATCTTACCAAATGGAAACACCTACACAAATGATCTCATCATCTCATCTACTTTAGTAATCAATGGGAAAGTAATGGACACTTCAGCTTATTCCAAAATAGATACTGAAAATATGCTAGATGTGTCATAACTTACAAATGAATGTTTCTCCCTGGAGAGTAGAAAGAGAATCAATGGGGAATATTTCAGATACAGATACTGATTCTGTGTGTGTTTAAGGCTAGATTAAGATCCTTGGACCTGTTCTGTCAATGCTCAGAAAGATTTGGAACTGAGATTTACTTCTGGGTTTCTTTTTATTTTTTTGTTATGTGGTCTGAAATTGTGGTCATGAACTTTTCACAAAGGGAGGCAAAAGAGTTTAAAACACTTTGAGCACAAAAGTTGCATAACGCTACCATTCTAATGGCTATAATGGCTTATAATTAACCTCTCCACCATGCAGTCCTTATAGTATCTACTGTATTCATTGTAGTTCTTGCAACTGAGGCTAAATGCTCTCTGTAGACATATTTTCTTCTCCTTCTCCTCTGTGATTTAGAAGTAGCCACAAAACAATATGAGACATGGCAGATGACATTCTCTTCATAATTTGCTTGGTGCTGGTATACACTAAGTAAGGGGTAACAAGATTGGAATTGGAAGAATTATGTCAATACAAACCTGCATGTTCAGGATCAGAATTCGGCTCTTTTTATTTCTTCTGAACAGATAGGCCCCTAATTAAGCAAGTTCTTTTGCAGTAATACTGATGGGAATAGCATTGAGGATTAGTTAAATTTCTCAGTAGCTTTCTTACCAGCACCCGCATTCTAGGATCTACTGAAAGTAATGTTAATCGATATACTTTCCTGCACTTACTGTAATAACCCTTTTTTACTAAAAAATTCTTCTTACTCAGAAATGCCAGCAGATAATAATGGCTGTGAGTGAGCTACATATTTGAAAACTGAAAGAACAGCCTCACGACACAACAGAGCAGACATGGGACTTTGAATGAAATTCAATTTTTCCTTCCAAGCTAATGTTCTGTTTGTTATCTATCGCAGTGAGTGCTTAGAGATCTTTTGCAGACATCTAAACTGAAAAACAGCAGAGTGATTCAGACATCAGAGGATGCACAATACAACAGCAAATACTGATACACTAATTGCTGTGCTGCTCTTGGGTTAATTGAAAAAAATCTGTCACTATTTTTTCCCCTACAACTAATATCTAGCTTACAGGCAAGCTCTATTAGTGGCTGCTTTAAAAATTAATTGACCATATCACATTATTGAGAAAAAGCTGCAGTCAAAAGAGTTGCATGAAATTTGTCATTGGATTTCTTTGCAAAACCAACAAGGGTAAGTCACTAAAGGACTCTTCAGGCCTTTTCACACTTCAGTTGCACCCAGAATAGAGACATAGGAATACAATAACACTTAATGGAGTGTTCATACTAATTCCTACAGTGCAAACAGCTACAACATTTTATGATCATAAAAGTCCTAATCAGATCAGGAACCAAAATGTTGGATGATCTGAAGATCTGTAGAAAAACAATGCCTCCATTTGTAATCCTCAGCAGCCAGGTCTGACTTGGTCATGCCTTCCTTTGTAGAGGAAGAACTTCTGACTTGCTTGTATAGATACTCCTTCTTCCATCACCTCCATTCTTAAATGTCTTCTTCACTCATGGCTTGAAGGACCTCTGGAATCCTGTGGTCTGAAGGCTGAGTCAGTGAAGGCCAGCCCTTCTGTGCCTGCCAAGCCCTCTGTGATTCAGTGCAGAATCAGACTGCAAGGGCTTCAGAGGAAGAGTTATGCAAACCAATAAATTCCATATTCTGGCAAAGATGTGAATGGAAGTGCTAACCAGCACTGCCCCTGGCTCTAGTGCCTAAGCATTGTGCTCTTTCATAGAGGAATGTGGATTCTCCTGGAACTCAGAGAGCAATGAAAATGGGAAAACTCACAACATCATAACAAAGAAAGCTCAGAGGAGCACAACAGGAAAGTTGTTAAAGCCATCTGTGAAGATTAGTATTCTGCCACTTGGTCGTGCTGCTCTCTCAAATAGAAGACACCCCATTAACTTTGGGTTTACACCAGCACATATAACAACTTCTGGGAAATTTTCAAAACCACTTTATTGTATCAGTCCCTCCACAAGTAAAAGTTAAATGTTTGAATTTGTGTATATTTTATCTCTTGGAAAGTTTTCTGTGCTTATTTTTCATGCTTTAGAAAGACTTCCATCCAGCAAACTCCTCAAAGATTTTCTCCAGCTCCCTCTGAGGTGCAAACAATATTAGCAACATGTGAATTACAACTGGATTATTGACAGTTCAAGAAATATCAATTGTTATATCAAAAAGAAATTAGCCATTTGGGCGGTTTCAGCCCTGCTAACGTTTCTCAAATCTAAGCCATAATTGCAATGCCCTAAGCAACTCAATACCATAACAAGCAAACCCAAATGCTTTCTGATCTATCTTGCATGTTACACTGATCCAGTTCCAAAGCATGTTATTCTCATTAAAAGAAATAAAATTATTAATCTGAATACTTTTCATGTCCTTGTGGAATACCCCTTCTGATATATCCCAATCTTTATCTGCAGGAAAAGAAAGAAGAAAAGATTGCTTTCCTAATTAAAGTGGCCTGGTCAGAACAGAGTCGATAGCAAAAGTCCAATTAATGGAAAGAGGGGGAATACTGAATTAAGGCTCTTTGAGACACCAGCAGAAATTCAGGTCATGTTGCCCTCTCATTCCTACCAGTCTGTTTTAGAATTTTTAAGTAGGCATTGTCATAGAATTCTGTTTGGTATTCCTTGAATGGAAGGAAATTGCCTATGTGTTAAAGCAGTATTCATCCTGTTTTGGAGTCTCCAGGTCCCTTTTTGCTGTCCTTGCTCTGCTTCAGCTCTTCTAGGTTTACTATGGGCATAATATTTAGTCATCTTTCAGGGCTGTTGTTCTTTCCAGCAAGGTGGCCCACAAGATGTACTGGTGCCTGGGACAATCCCACCCCAGGGACAGGACTTTCTGTTTCTTTTTGCTTAACTTGATGAGGTTTCTGTTGTCCCATGTCCCTAGCCTTTCAAGATCCTTCTATGAATGGCAGTGCAACTGCTGATGTTATCAGCGACTTCTCCCACTTTATCTGCAAGTTTCTCTGCGTGCAGCCTGTCCCATCATCCAGGTCATTGACGAGCATGTTAAATAGCATTATCCCCAGTGTCCATCCCTGAGGTACAATACTAGTGACTGCTCTCCAGCTGGATGTTGTACAGCTTGTCAGAACCATCTGAGCCCAGTTCAGCCAGTTTTCAACCCACCTCACCACCCATTTATCCATCGTGTACTTCAGTGGTTTACCTATGAAGATGTTATGAGGGTCATTGTTGAGAATCTAACTAAAGTCAAGATTAAGCAGTGTAAACTTCTTCATCTACCAAGACAGTAATTTCATCAAATAAGGCTGTCAATTTGCAAAGCATGATTTCCTCTTCCTAAATCCAGGCTAACTACTCCGATATTCACATTTTCATTCATATGTGTGGTTGGAAGTGGTTTCCAGGAATATGATGCATTTACTACTATTCTGTCATGGAGCATGCATGGTGAATATGAAGTTTTTATCCATAAATATTTGTTTATGCATATAAACATGTATATACATAAAGGGGAATCAACACACAAATCTGCAAAGCCATAGATGGTAAAAATACTAAATAGTCAGGGAGAGAGTTTGAAAGTAGGAATTTGTAAGAGAAAAATTGCTGATGTGCACATGGGGCTACAAGGTGCTATATATAGTTACTCCTGTTTAAATTTACATGGCTCTATTTGTTCTGTCTTCTGTTGTGTTAGATAAACTCAAGGAGGAGTCTGAAAGTCATCTCCTAACAACTGCTTTCAGCTCTCTGGAGAGGCCCGCAGCTAAAAAAATACCCTGCTCACATATCTTGGCACTGAAGTATTTGTACTTAAAGGAAAGAATAATAGCTGCAAGGTCTGTCTTTCTTTCTGTCTTGAGCACAAGAAAGGATTCCTTCAGCAGTGTATTCTTTCCCCTTGTCTGATCAATGAACTCCCCTATCTGTTATCTGTGGTTTTTGCCCATTAATCTCTTATCCAGTAAATCAGTTTGATTTTGACATTCTTTGTCTTTTGAACAAATCCTCCAGGGTGGAATCAGATTTTTGCTTTCTAATTCTGGAAATGAGTCAAATAGAAAGGTTTCTCTAAATTGTATAGAACTTCTTTAATCTTTTGGACACAAGGGGCTTTTTTTCCATGTCTGTGGCATACTGCACAGCTCTACTTGATGCACAGGGCTGTCTGTTGCCCTCATACCTCCTATGTTGGGCTGAAGCTCCAAGGAATTGAAATTTGATAATCTCTCTGCCAAGACTGAAGTTTGATAAACACTTTGGGCTTAATGATGTGGTAACTCAGTGGTACATTTCTTGGTGGATTAAAAATTTAAGTTCAGTGAAATCCAACTGCTTGATGGGATGGTAGTGTTACATTTAGGTGTGGCATAAAAAGTCCGTGTGATACTATTCCTGCAAAGCATGGAAAGAGTTTTTGACCTCTCAGGGTCTATTGCTACTACAGATTTCTGAGCTGCCATGCAAGCTGGAAGAGCTCCTTCCTTCAGCCTTACTGCTGCATCATGCTGGCAGATATTTGTGGGGCCAGAAAACTTCAGTGGTGGAAGTTCATCTCACTGGCTGGGTTTCCCATGACACAAATGAAGGGGTGTCTTGGGGACGTGAATGAGCAGTCAGGGGCAGACTCTGCTTAGAACTGCAATGACACTGAGTTAAAAAATGACCTGAGATTGTCTCATGAAGTCATTGAGAGGAAAAACAAATATCTCATTCTGCATAGCATACAGGGTTTTAAATCTCACCAGGATACCAGATTGAATTGATGCAACTCCCCAAATAGGAAAAGAAGTCGTCCCCCTCCCCCCCCCCCCCCCCCTCCACACACAAAACAAAAAAACAAAAAAAAAAAAAAAAATCAAACCAACCTACTTAGTGCAAGGCTGCACTTCAGAAAAATCAATTTCCTCCAGAAATTCACTGAGTCAGAAGAAACAGTGACCTTGTGAGCAAGGCATCAAGGTTAAACATGTTAAATCGTGGTCTTATACAATAGCAGACCAGTTGTACCTCAACTTCCATCTGCGAAAGATGACCATTCTGTGTCCCAGCTTTTTAGATCTGAGTTATGTGCTGGGCCACCCTTGCAGATCATGACATGATTAACACTTAAAGGAACTCACCTGGCAAGTAGTATACAGCTAAACAAATCCCCGAATAGGCAGAGTCACTCTCCACTGAAATTTGTATTTAGATAAGGGGCTCTCTGGTTTTGAGTGTCGTGAGCTGGTCTCCTGTTTTGGTGTTATCCCAGCTGCGGCAGCCAGAGAGCAGCAGGACTCCCTCCCTGTCAGAGGGAAGCAGCAATGGCTCTGCTCGCAGAAATCTTCCACAAGTGGACTACACCAGTTTCCTACACAGGGGACACGATCAGTAAACCTTGCACTGTTTCTGATACCCCTTGTAACCAGTGTCACCTGTCCAGGTGTGAAGCTGTCCTGTCCCAAGTGCTGCTGTATGGCTGGAGCTGACCTATGGTAATGTTATAGTGAGCTGGAGTATGTGGAGCCACATGCACCAGCCTTTTCTTTTGTTGGTCTCCTGCGATCTCTTCATTGATTGCTCTGACCTTGCCCGTGGCAAGATGGCTTGGGCAAGGTTTTTTGGAACACTCCCTGGGGGAGCTCTTGTCTCCTGACTCTTTGTTTCCAGTATTTCTCAGCTCTGTGTGTCTGTGTGCAACTGGAGAAACAATGGTGTCTCTACAAATTAGTTCTCTCTTACTTTTCTAGAATAATATGTTTATAGTTACCTGAGGTGCTGATGCCCTTGCAGGCTAGTGTGAAGTCAATCAGTCCCTGCCACCTTTCATCATGCTGTTTTATCAGTGAATTTCTCCAAATGCACTTATTTTGCAAATTGCACAGCATGATTTCACTCTTCCTTAAGGGTCATTTTAAAAATAGTTTTCAAGAAGCCTTTTTTTTTCTAGTTCAAATTGCTTCTATTCTCTTTAAAGCAAGGCAATACTGCCTGTGGTGGCTGAGCACAAAATCCTGAATTTAAACATGCTTGTATTTCAGGCTGTTTCAAGTCTGGATCCAAACTAGCTGGCTAGAGCTTCTTTTACATTTTCCTTCACTCCCTTTAAGATTCATATATTTTCCTGAGACTTATTTATTGGCCACGAGTGGAAGAAAAATGTACTCTCATGCAAGGGAAGGAACTTTTTAGTGAGTAATTCATATTGGGAATAATCCAATTATAAGAATTGTTTGAAAAAATAATGGATTCTGAGCAGTTCCTTTTTGCACAGCCAGTGACTAACTTTGAAGAAATAGAGAAATATATGTAACTCATAAATCTGTTGCATTCTGCAGCTGATGCTGAATGGCAGATGTCATTTGTTTAAGCACAAAACAGGTTAGTCCTTTTCTTACCCTTTGCTTGCCCTATCTCAGAAAGACCAGGTTTGGGGTTTACAGCCAAGGTGGTTGACCTCCAAACATTCACACGTTCTCCATTCCTGGAAGCCTTGTGGCACAGGACCCAAGGCTGGTAGGATGGGACTTCTCTACCTACTGCAGCCTCTGCTGGCACTGAGCTGCACAGTCCAGGGCAGCAGTGTGCTTCAGAGGGAAACTGTTCTTTGAGTGCCTTTCAGGCACCCAGAATGAAATTCAGCAATTGGAAGAAATAAGGAGCTTCTGTGTTTTTTCATTTGATCACAGTTACGCTTGCTTCCTTCCAGCTTGTCAAAGCCTAGTGACAATAGGAGGATCCTGCCACTCTTGCTGCTAGTTCCTCTAATAAACAGCTCTAGATAAATTCTTCCTTATGTTTTCTCCCAAACAGACCTGAAGCAGAACCCTGGATCTGAACACCTCCAAAGGCAATAAGAGAGGAGTGTTAGTGCAAATCAGAATTGAGTTCTCCCTGATTCTGTGTTGGACGTAGTATCAAAATGTAGAGTGAGCCTTCAAGGGCCTTTGTGATGCCCAAAACCCAGAGCCAGATCTGGATCTTCAAAGTGTGCCCGAACAGTCACAAAGCACTGGGTGACTGACTTGCCAAGATTTTGCTCTTGAGAAGCTGCAGAAAAGATGTATTCTCAGGCCATTGCAGATGTGAAATAAATTCCATTAGCACAAACCTGTTTTTATGTAAGAAAATACTTTTAGAGGGATTGAAACAACCACTATTAACTTCATATTTTTTTAAGGGGCTGAGAGCCGTGCATCAGCCTATGGCTGAGTCATGAGCAGCAGTTCCTTAGGCACCAGTGTCTTGATTGCTTTTGCTTTGGTGAGTGTTGCTGCTTGCACTTTGATATACCAATAGCTTCATTTGCAATGGCCACGTATCAAATGGCACCACAGCTGACCACCCATCATTGTCTTCCACAGTCAGGTTTGATGGTCTATTTTGATAGTACTAGCCCTGAACATTGTAATTACTTTCTTCTGGAAGAAAAGTTCTTATGTTTATCACTGAAATCCATTATTAGAAAACATGGAAATAGTTGCTAAAGACCCTGATTTCCACCTGATCTTTTCATGCTGAGAGACACTTGTACTCTAATTGGTAAGACCTTTTATCTTCTATTTTTATTTTATTATTTATTTTAACTTTTAATTCTATTTAAATAAGTTCTATTTTTAACATCTAGCCTAATTGTAATTTAATGTAAGTGTGAATATTGTGGTTGATGGGATATAAAAATCCTGATGAGCTATTTGTCTTGGGATTTTTAGCTTTAACTAATTTTGCTTTGTACCACTAAAAGCCCATTCCTCAGATGTGCTTCACAAATATCATCAGATATTCCCTTGTTCTAGTTTATGACACTCTGGAGAGAAATTTACCTGCTGAAGTCTGAGTCATCATTTCAACTACATCATGTTTTATACACAGTCTCTTCCTCCTAACCCAACCATCCCAGTCTTCTCAACTCTTCCTACGTGCCATTAAATATTTGCATTGTTTATTCCCAATTGCTCTGCTTTCCATTGCATTCTCTGCAATAGCAGAACTGGTCAAGAACAGAGTGTTTCAGGCAGGAATGTAAAGGAACTGATATATTTTTCTCCTATTTTTTTTTCTAAGCTGAATATTTGTTGGGGTTTTTTTTGTTTGTTTTTGTTTTTTACTACTGCAAGGCACTAGACAAAGCAGTTGCATTAATGATGTACTTTCAAGTGAAACTGGAACCATGACTAAATAATAACCCAACAGTACTCATTTGCTTGTGAAGCCCCTGACCTTTGTTAGCACTGCACTTTGCCTGTTCTCAGTGCTCCCTAGCTGTCTATTCAGCCGCATGTGAAAGACTTGGGGATTTTAAATTATGGGAAGCTCAGCGTGTCCTGGCAATGTGTACTTGCAGCCCATAAAGCCAACTGTGCCCTGGGCTGCATCTTAAGCAGCATGGACAGCAGGGTGTGGGAGGGGTTTCTGCTGCTCTACTCTCATGAGACTCCACCTCTGGAGCCCTCAGTACTATAAAGACAAAGACTTGGAATGAGCTGGAATAAGTCCAGAGAAGGGCCATAATGATGATCAAAAGCCTGGAACACCTCTTCTATGAAGGCAGGGTGAGAGAACTGATGCTGTTCAGCTTGGAGAAGAGCAGGCTTTGGAGAGACCTTAGAGCACCTTCCAGTACCTAAATGTGCTACAAGAGAGCTGGAGAGGTACTTTTTGCAAGGATATGTAGTAATAGGACAAGGAGTAACGGCCTTAGACTGAGAGAGTTTAAAGACATTAGATTGGATATTAGGTAGAAATTCTTGACTGGGAGTGTGATGAGCCAGTGGCACAGCTTGGCCAGAGGGCAAGTGAATGCACATCCATGGAATCGTTCAAGGCTAGGTTGGATGGGGCTCTTAGCAACGTGGTCTAGTGGAACATGTCCCTTCCCATGGCAGGGGATTGAAAGTAGATGAGCTTAAACGTAATTTCTAACCCAAACCATTCTGTGATTCAATGATTCTTTGCTCCTTGGCCTGCTGATTCCCCAAGCCTGTCCTCCACATCTGGTGGGAGTCCTTGTGCTCTCCTCTTTCTTCTGTATGAACAGTTTGTTGTCCTCTACCACTCTCCACAGGGTGGGAGAGCTTCATTTCGTCCTAGTTCAGCATCACATCTACAAACCACATGGCCTTTTCTTGCAGAAGACTGAAGGTGACCTATAACCACCAGACAGCACCTTCCAGGTTCTCACCTCGTGGCTGTTGCCATGAGATTCATCACCAGTTACATGCAATTTTCTATTAGATCCTCCTTTTTTCTCGTAATGAGACTCTAACATCAACTCGCATTACCCTTTTACACAGAAGAAGATTCAGACTCTTTAAAAAGCAAACAATTTATAGCAGTGGGCAGGTGCTCACAGCATCTAATTTACAATTTGTTAACACCAGTAGGGTTTTACTGGGAGGTTATTTCACCTTCCACAGCTACTGCCTCTCTGACAATAATTATTAAAAAAAAAAAAACTTGGTTAGAACAGTACAATTTCTTTGCCAGAACAGAGAGGCTTTGTATTTGAGGTTAATAAAATGTAACATTTCATTCCAGAGATCACAGCTTGTGTCTCATGCTGTAAGAGTCTTTGCTTAGAAGCATTTTCCTCTGGGGTGGAAAATGGCTAGGTGAAAACATTAACACAGAAAACACTGCTTTAGAACTCTCCATGTCTATATTTGTTTTCATGCAGAGCCCAAATGGGGACTCCTAGACTTAGTAAGCTACAAAGCTTCAAGAATTACAATAAGATAATACAAGCAGACAAAAATGGCAGAAAAATACATCTATTTTTCAAAAAGCAGCAAAAGAAAGTTCTTTTGACTCTTAAAGAAGTTTCTTCAAGTACAGAGAGATTCTGATTTCAGTATAGAGGGAGATGCTTTGTGACATCACCTCTGCTGTGAGCTTTAAACCATTAGCTGAAGAAGTCAGTTTGCTCTCTGAGTCCTTACCTAAAAGGCAAGGTGCTCCTTGACTGCATTTAGATGAACACAGAAAATAAGGACACACACAGATCATCTGCCTTACTTGGAGTGTGAGACTGATAGCAATAAAATGAGGTTTTTTTCTCCTAGCTGAGGAGGAAAATAAGGGTGAATATAAGCAGTGGAGGCAAGGGCAAGCAGGTCAGAGATAAAGACTGTAGATGGATATGGAAGAGACAGCTACCCCTTTTTGAGATTACTGCTTTTAAAATGTGTAAGACAGCTTCATTTAGATCACAGAAATATGATGGAAGGAACCAGCATATAGGAAGAAAATAAGAATTTTTAGCACGAGATTTCTAAAAGTGTAGCATTTGGTGAAGACATCCATGAGAAAGCAGCAGCCAAGGAGTCAGCAGCAGCAACAGGAAATCCATTTTGAAGTGCTGAAAGCCAGTACAGCTTCATTATCATCTCACAGTCTCATCAGCTCACAGTTTAGCAGCTAATGTTCTCCCTGGTAACCACATACAAGAATGTCATGCTTTCAGAAAAGAAAAATCTGAATGAACTCTTTTCTGTTCCAGTTTATGGAAGGGATCATAACATTTCTCCTACACACGTTGTAAATAGGGCAGTCCTTTATGATCCTGTTCAAAAAAATCACTTCTTTTTGGTAAAACCCTCATTACCTGCCCAGAGTGCTTTGAAGAAGACCCATGCACACAATGGGGACCTGCTGTGGTGCTCGGGTACAAGGGGAAATGGGGGGAACCTGTTGTGGTGAACCCCTCCCTGGACCCCCCTGGCCGGGTGCCTGCCATGTGACTCTGAGATAGTCGGTTTGTCCAATATTCAAGCAGCCCGGGCTCTGATCTGGTTGGTTGTTTATCCCAGCTCCGCCCCTGGTATCCCCTTTCCCCACTCTGAGACAAAACCAATGGGACACAAAGCCTCGGTCTCTTACCTCCCCGGCCGATTGCCCAGGTCATGCACTCTGTCTCTCAGGACAGAAGGAATAAATGACTTAAGATCATAGATGGGATCTGAGCAAATATTTCTTTCTCTACTTCTGCTTCTGGTGAGTAGCTAACAGCTGGCACTAGCTTAGGTGGAGTTGCACAGCCGAGGAATATTTAAGCTATTTGTAAATGGTTTAAGATATTCCAAGGCATAAAGAGGCAAGCTTACCACAGAAATTAAGCAGTGTAGAAGCTACATAATAACCAGAATCCAGTGAAGAAAGTGATATGTCCCCCAGTGAGATTGCTTTTTTTTCAGTCTCATAATATCTTTTTCATCTCATTCTCCAAAGGGCTCCATAAATCACAGAATCATAAAATATTCTGAACTGGAAGGGACCCACAAGGATCATGAAGTCCAGCTCTTAAGTGAGTGGTCTGTGGAGGGATTGAACCCACAACCTTTGTGTTATTAGGCAGATCACTTCTGCAAATCCCAGGTTTGCAAACCTCCCCTGTTCAGGCAGTTTGGCTTATGCATGACCCCTGAAAGCCATGCAGCTCAAAGTATCTCTCTTCCACAACATTGGTGCAATGCCCTTGCTACCACCTGAAAGGTTCCTAATGTAGGGGAGGAAGGAAGAAGTAGCTGTGGACTTTGTGGAGTTGCTAATAGAGAAGAGCTTTTCACTGTTGCCATATCAACTGCCCTCTCCGTCTTACTGTGAAGCATCACGTATGAATGGAGGCACCTCAGCATTTCTCACCTAAGCTGAAAAATCATTGAATTTGGCATCTTTACACTTTGGATCACAATGTAACCCTGTACAATCATACCATGAGAGACCTGAGGTCAGATCTTGGGCAATTTCCTATTTGAAGGCAGCAATACTACTTTCTCTTCTCAGAAAGCTGCAGAAGGTGGCTGGGGGCATGCATGCAGGCAAACACCCTTTGTCATGCCTGTTATCTCTAGCTGCAGTCAGAGGTCTGGATTAATGCTGAATACAGAGAAAGTGCAGTGCAGCCTGTGAGATAGACCCAGCCACGTGACTGTCACACTGGGCACAAAGCGTAAGATTGACAGTACAACCTTGTTTCTGCGTGAGGGGTGTGGTTCTTATTGGTTTTGAGTGGTGGGGGGCTCAGATGTGATAATTTTCAGGTCAGTGTAGTTCTCCAGCAGACATCTGTGTGCCCTGGAAAGAACTGGTCATGACATGAGCTGTTGTGATCTTTTATGGCCCAGACACAGTGGAAGGTTACAGATATTTTAGTGCAGAGTTCAGGACTCCAACCTTTTTTGTCCTACAGGCAGATGCTGCCCTAAGACCCAAGAAAAGGACATTTCTTGTCTGTATTTGGTTTGTACTATTCTCTGAGTGTTTTTTTTTTCACATTCTATTTTGCCAGCAGTTCATTTTACTGTGTCATGTTATGTATTTCCTAGCCAGGCTGATCAGCTTTGTTTCTCTTGTGCTCTTGCATTTGGCAATGAGGTGAGGCTATAGCTTTTGCTTTGCCATTGACCTGTGTGCCCACATCTTTACTGTCCTCAGCTGTGTCCAAGAACTAAGCTCCATCAGGGCATTTGGGATGATCTCCCTGAGCTAGTAAGGGATAAGAGCTCAGGCTGTGGGATGTGTGACAGAGGGAGCAGGAGCCACCTCAGAGTCATAGCTTGAGGAAGGGCGAAGACTGCTGCTGCAGGCAAGACTGGATAACTTAGTTGTGCATGCTACATACTGTCCCATGGGAAAAGTCATCTTTGTTTCCTACAGTTTGAAGCTTCTGCTAGTGCTATCTCTGTAGTCATGGCATATCCATCCCTGTCCAGTGCCATGAAGGAAGTGCTATCTGGAAGACAGTTGTGTGGATAAGCACCATTGTTGGAGCTTGTGACCAATGCGAGGTGTCCCTGAGCACAGAGTCTGTGCAGAAAATGCTCGTGACACCATCAGCCTTGTGAAACTCTCTGGTAGATAGCGACTCAAAGATGGACTACCTTGCTCTCCACTACTACTTCTCAGCAGAACCTTGCTTTAGTTCCGAGAGAAGTGCCTAGCAAGTTCAGGTCTCCTCTGCCCTGGAGCAGGCAGGGTAATAGGGCTGTATCTGGACTTGCAAGTTGGGGCAGGAGGAGCCTGCATGGCAGGGAAGTGGCACATAGCTGAGCACAGGAGGTACAGATGAGCTAGTGATTTGGCCTTGCAGGCTGTCAGTGCCAGGGAGCACTTCCCTGACGGGGTGTCAAAGTCTGCCCATGCAGGAAGGCTGCTCATTACTGGTATTCCTGACCAGGACGATGATAGAGTGCCCCTTCTCCTTAGTTTTCCTAGTAGGAATTGACATTGTTTTCACAAAGGAGGAAACTAAACTTGGCCAAGCAAAGCTGCATCAAGCCTCACTGCTGAGGACTCGAATCATCTGCTCAAGGCAGAGGTGCTTTTTCACTTTTGCACCCCACTGCTCTCAATCTCATGGGATTGCTCCTTCAGTCTTTGAATACATAACTTATTAAACTTGCAGTGCCTTTACAAATGTGACTATTGGCAGTGGTCTGCCTGAATGGGATTTTGCACATCCTCTAGTCAGTTCCCACAGAGAAGTGCACAAGTGCCCCAGAGTTGGCAAACCACAGGTTGCAGTGATGGGACCATCATTTGTGTCAGAGGGCTGAGCATTGTGCAGCTCTGAGCAGGAGCTTTGTGGGGGCAGTGAGGTGAGCATGTGGGTAAGGGCTGTGATCTGGCACTACCTGTGTTCAAGGATTGCTCAGGTAAGAATGGCCATTGCTATTAGTTCCTCAGGTGGCCCAGCTGGACCCATGAGCCAAGCAGTGAAAATAGCTGAGGAATTTGAGCTTGCAGTCATTGCCATGGGAGTGGCATTGGCACAACTTCAGATGCAGGCTCCATGTCTCTCCAGATACTGAATGTACCATGTGAGGCACTCCTGAGTGCCGCTTTATAGATAATCCTTCTTCATGCTGTTTTGGTTTTTGCTTTTTTAGCCTTTGGGAAAAAAGTCTCTCTGTTAGAATCCAGAAATGAGTGTGTGTGTATGCAGATGGATATAATCCACTGTGAAAATTCAGGAAGAACTGGTAACAGGAGAGATTTGTCTTCTATTTTAGATGGACAAAGATGTTATGAGTGGTTGCATAGTCCCAGGGCTGGTCAGCATTGGGGTGAGACAACCAAGGAAAACACTGAGTTAGCTGAGTGGGACTGTGTCTCAGAGTTGTAAGGCCTGCACAAGGCCAGGGTGAAGTCAGGCATTTGCTTTAAAATGTCGCTTAAAAGTGTTGTCCCACCCACCAGTGATTGACCGATGTTTGGTCTTTTGCATAAAATGATGGGAGCTCACTGCTCCACCAGTGTTCCTGTCAACCTCCTTGAATTTCCTCTTTCTGGCAGAAAAATTGCTCTTCTCGGTGCTACAGAAAGGGGTTGGCTCCACTGCCCAAAACCCTACGCAAGCTCTGAGCTCCAGTAAACGAGTGGGCAGTGGGGGCGGTAGAAGCAAAGGCTTATTTTTGTGGAGTGCCACTCTAAGTGGTGTATTTTAGACAGATAAGGTCTGTTGCTCTGCCAAATGCAAACTTAAGTGTGCACCCCCCACCTTGCAAAATGGTATTTGTGTTTTTTTTCTTTAAAATTACCATAGTCTCCATCTGGTAGCATCCTGCAGGACTGAGTTGTGAGGATATTGGGATCAGGATGCAGAGTACAGCCTCTTCTTGCACCTCCTGTTTTAGTTTATGTTTTGTGTTTGTGCAGTAGAAATAAATGAATTCATGCCATCAGCCCCCACTTCCAAACAAAACACATCTGTGTTAGACAGCAGCAGAGGGATGTGCGGGGCTGGTGAGGCCTCCAGCACAGACCCAGCAGTGCCAACGCACTGCATCCCTGCACATCCCAAGGAGAGTGGCCGGGACATTCTGCACTTCCAAAGACGTGCCAAGTGATGGATATGGGAGCCATACTGTGGGCACCAAGTTTGAAAAAACTTGCAGAAATCTTGGCACTCGTCTCTTAGCTTTGCCTGGATATAACCAGCAGTTTTTGTCAAAAATCTGCCTACAGATTCCCCCTCTTCATTTTCTCTCCTGACTGCATCTCCAGATGAGAGCTTTAGTACTTCACATTATTAGAGGGTTTTTTCTGCCAGCAAGAGCTCTCCTTAACAGTGCATATATAAATAATATTTATGGCTTTGGAGGTTTATAAAATTAGGTGGGTCAAACCTCCTTTCTTGTATAACAAATGTCTTCACAAAAGATTGAGTGTGATTTTCTTCGAGAGGATCTCCAGTCCTAGCAAAAGGAAAGGAGACCGGATTGCTGAATGCCTATACCACCAAGACTCTTTTCCAGGCTTCCTGAAACAGCAGCACTACAACTGGTTTTGAGTTTTGCCTGAGAAAGAAGGAGAGCAAATGCCACGGTGTGCAGTTTAAAATCTGGCACTGGGGCATTTCATCTCTTCTTCAAGTCCATACTTGTCTTTCCTACTCCCTGCTGCACTCAAAGTATTTCTTCTGCTGTAGTGATTTCTCACATAACCTCTTTGGCAGCCACAGGAGGACTTCTCGCAGCTCAGACTGTGTTGGCACTCTGGCCCCTTGAAACATCAACCACTGCATCTGACTTAATGAAGCGCACTGAACAAAATGGGGGGAAGCTGTTTGCCAAAAAGAGGGGTTTTTTTGCAAGTGATTCTAAGTGACATTTAAGCTGCCAGTGCCCAAGAGCACTTCCCTGCTTCAGGGTCCTTGGGTGGTCTTCAAACTGAAAGTCAGGCTAAGACCCAGGGATGCCATATCTCTTTGCTTTGAAAGAAAACCCTGGCTGGAGGAAGTAGGAGATGCTCTGGTCTGTCCTCAGTCTCAGGGGGATGAGATATATTGGTGTCCTGGCCCTATGGTTTCATCAGAGACTTTGTGTCATCCTTACAGCTAAGCCTAGGAACAGAGAGAGAGCTATAGGGTAAAAGGATTAGTGCCTGGTGAGCTGAATTCAGGACCCAGTGCATATATGGCTAGAGCTTAGGACTGCTCTCCAGCACACTTTCTTATAGGTAAGTTGGAAAGAAAATTGTTCTCTGCTTCTCAGGTGCATTGAGAGGTGCCCAAAGACCAAATAAATAGCACTGTATAAGACCAAATAAATAGCACTGTATAAGATAGGTCAGTGTGGTTTTGGGTTGCTTAGTGCAGAAAAAAAGAAAAATAAAGATAAACATAATCTTTCCTTTGTACATCTTAAAGCCCTTTAGAGATTCTGCGGTCTGATGTATATAAGAAACCTCTATAAACCTAATAAGGCATGTTTTTAATAGGAATGAACTCTTTGTAAGGTAGAATAGCTCACACTGATTTCAGTCCAATCTTTACTAACTCCAATTAAAACCATATAGCCCACTGCTTAGCAAAAAATAACACTGAATTGTTTTTAAATGGCTTTAATGTAAACAATTGCACTTCTCATGGGGGAGCTAAACCTAAAAGAACAGGATTTTCAGAGGAGCTGATCTCTAAGCAAGCTGTTTTTGGAGTGACGACAGGAGATAGTGCCTCCAAAATTGGTTCCTAATTGTCTTCTCCCAGGAAAACACATCTGGAAAAGACATTCGGAACTGCTCTACTTCCATCACCAGCAAGTAACATGCATAGGTGATGGCCAGATTGATACACAGGCATGCATCTCTAAATCACTGTCCTGTTTTGTGCTTCTGAGGACCATTTCTCTGTTAAAAAACACTTCCTTGGAGAAGTAAATGATTCAGTGGGATGCACACTCAAGGGGAAATGTTTGCACTAAAGCCAAAGCGATGTTCAGCTTTTTAACTGGGAGCTACTTGTTTACTCAGTCTTTTACATTTTTTATATAATCCCTTTGCTATTACCAAAATAATTTGCGCATAGACTGTGCATAATATGGGGTTTGAGAAACTACTTACTAACACTGTGAAAATTGAAGTTGTGCCTTGTAAGAATACTTACACACACAAAATGGGCATGAAGAAATCAAAATCTGTTGAAAGACAGCATTTGGATCCAACCTATCCTTCAAGATATCTTGGTCTTTATTAAAAAAATGTGGTGCTTAGGAACATAGTTTAGTGGTGGGCCTGTCAGAGCTGTTTCAGTGGTTGGATTCGATGATCCCAGTGGTCTTTTCCAGACTCAATGCTTCTATGATTCCATGACTCTATTTAATACTTATTGTTACATTATTGTATGGCAGGAAGAAGAGGCTAACAACTGCAAGACAGTTCATCAACTGTAGGCAGTTTCTAGGCTTGGTCTAGAATAGGGACCAAGATTTAGAGTTGCCTGGGGAGATTAAGAGGTGGAACAATGGCTGAGAGGTGTAGGGTCCTAGAAAAAAAAGAGTATCATAAAAATATCTTGTTCATCTCCATCTTCTTTTTCCTTTCTCAGATTTCAAAGTCCCATCTGGTGAAATTCACCTGCTCATTCTTCCTTTCCAAACAGTTTTCCCTAAGGATTAAAAAAAATTACAACCATTTGATGCCTAAAGATTTTTGCTTTTTATGTATTTTTCATTTATTTGTAACTCTGTAGACTACTGTTACGTAGTTATATAGCTCCTGGTATTTTTCTTATTCTTTCTCTTAGATTTTAGAATAATAAGCTAACCTAACACATTCCTGAAATACTATTTAGTCTTATTTTCAAGAAGTGTGGCCAGACAAGGACATTTTGCTTTCCAACCAAAATCTGAGGAGACACAACAAGAAATGGGGCAAAGAAGCCCCTGGAACAACAATGTGGCAGAACCCAGGGAAAATTACCTAATCAACTACTCTTCTAATTGGACAGTATTTATTAGATATGCTAATTTTTTAAACTTATAAAAATTGTAGAAATCTGATGCCAGGTATGCCCATGACCACTGGGACACCTGGGAGTTCCCAGTAAAGGCCTGCTTTTAATTTTACTATTTTAACACTGTTGCAGGAGTTTTTGTCTTTTGATATTAGGCAACACATTTAAACATCATGGTTTTTCTTCAATTATTTATTACTTGACTATTTCACGTGCTAGTTGGCCAGGGAGTTTCATGTTTGCCAGTCACAGTTAGGAATGGGTTCTTCGTTCAGCTCCTTGTGTCCCCTCTCTTGTGGGGACAGCAGGAGCATTGCAGCAAGTCAAGTGTGTTCACATAATTGTAGAATATCTTGAGTTGGAAAGGACCCACAAAGATCATCAAAGTCCAGCTCCTGGTCCTGCATAGGACAACCCCAAGAAGCACACTATGTGCCTGACAGCATTGAACTTTTTGGATTCTGGCAGGCTTGGTGCTGTGACCACTTCCCTGGAGAGCCTTTTCAGCTAGTCTGTCTCATATATTCAGTTCTCACCCACAGGTTTTCTTTCACCTTTTAGAATCCAGGGCCTTTGCATGGATACACCTTGCAAATGTATTTTCTCTGGATGAACAAGACACTGTACTGGTGGTCTGCAGCTAACACTGTTGTAACCTGCTCTCTTGTGCCTATCAAATATAGGCCAAACACATGAAGAACTCAGTGTCATCTACTGAAATAGTGTGAGGAAAGGGGAAGGAAAAAGGCTCCATGCAGAGGCAAAGCCAGGCCCCTGAAGTGGCTTTCACTCTCTCCATGAGCACACTTAGGAGAGAGTGAAAGCCAGTCCCAGAGGAAAGTAAGGCAGTGGAGAAAGCTTTGTGGATACCAGCTGTTGGAGTTCAGAGGCAAACAGCTTAAGTTTTGTTGGTAAAAGATGGCCAAGCTGCTTTCTTGGGAGGGATTTAAGTAGCAGAGGTGTGGATGATAGACAAGAAGATCTGGGATGTGATCCCAAGCTGCTGGTGCAGCAGTATAGGTAGGTGAAGCTATAGTGGGGAGAGGAATCAGTGAGGTGGTGGTGAGGATAACATAATTGTCAGAGGTGAGGGAAAAGAGGGATAGAAGGCTTAACAAATTAGAGTATTTACTCTTAGAGTATTTGCTCTTGCAGATCTGGGCAGCTGAATGTATTTGGTGCAGAAAATCTGCCTGTCACTCAAGAACTGTGCATATGACACTTAATAAAGGTAGAAGTGAGACTGGCTGAGATTATTCTGAATTTCCATACTGCTCATAATTCAGGTGAGCATCGGGGATTTAAGAAAGAACATGCCTCTGTCCTTGCCTGTCTGCGTGGTATGTGCATATGGAAAAAAAAACATATTACCTAGAGAATTCACAAATCAGATAAAACAGAAGAAAAACTGTTGGTTTTTTTGTTTTTTTTCTTCTCTCACAGTGCTAATTACCATGGTATCCAAGTGCCTATGTGCTAGGCCTGCATAAATCAGGGCTTTTCTAACAGCCTACTGTGGGAAATTTTGTCTAATTTATTGGGACTCATGTAGAGAGAGTAACATCAGGTGGGTGGGAGCAGGCTGGCAGGCAAGTGCTGTGCTCCAGGAGCCCCTGCTGCCCTCTGGAGCATCCCAGCCTAGAGCAGGGATGCAGAGGAAGAGCTGCAAGTGTGGCTGATGTGGGTGATATGTGATGTCCTGCCCTGACCTGGGGAGAGCTGAGAAATGCTGCCTGCTCTGTCCTCCCTCCTGGGCCGTGGCACTTTGTGGCCCAAGGGTTTTGAGGAAACCGCAGCATAATGGGACCAGTTTAGTGCCCAACTCCTGCACAAAGTTCCATGGACTTGAGTGCTGACAAGCAAGCACGATAAGGGTGCAAAAGAAGAAGAAGGTATGATGGGGAGATGGGGAATAGTCCTTTGAATGCATGGAATAAGCCTTAAATCCTACCTGAATGAAATATGAGTCTGGCTAGTGGCAAGCGTACCTAGAAACAGTATTCTTTATCCTCATATGAAACCACAAGACTAATTTTTGCTTGCTGACTTGATGCCTTACTTTAGCCAGAGCCTTACTCTTGTGTAGGTATGGCTTATTTTCCTCCATGTCTGCTCATTTGTTAGCCTCTTGCCACCTCTCTGTCAGATGGAAGTGCCTTGTACTCTTTATGCTTGCTCTACTTTTAAATGATTTTCTGAAGTCTGGGAGCAAAATTATGCTATGTTCAGGGCTATATGCTAAGTGTCCAGGGATTTAGGGATTTGAAAATATATGGGCTAACTCAGAGGTTATCCTTTGAACACTAGAAGCAGAAAACCTGCCAGGCCACTTTGCATAACATGCTGTATAATCTGGGAAGCTGTTCCAAGGTGCCTGTTACCATGGCACCTCTTGGAGAAGCTTAGCAATATTAGCTGAAAAACGGTGGTGGGTTAAAGCAAGAATTGCAACTCCGGGCTCAGGCACACAGTGGCTGTACCTCAGTCCCCTGCATGCTGAAGTGTACAGGACTGTGATTGTTTTCTTAGTCCATCACAAATGCCTGTTAAGATCTGTCACCTTAAACTTCTTACACTGAGACTTTAACCTGAACTTGCCTCATAACTAATGCCAGCCCAGTTGTGTTGCTTGACTGAGATCACAGTGGTCCATCAAACCTTTGTGACTTCTCTGTGTCTCTGCAGTGGATTTGAATTCATGTTGGATCTCCCTTTGTGATCTGGGTCACTCCTGAGAGCTAGGATTCAGCTGCCTGACTGTAACCACCTACTTCTGAGCTGGTCTCCTTCTGTTTATTAAGAATGGAGAGAAATTGGCTCCCCTGAATATGGTATATTTCATTCTAAAGTAAATCTCTAAAATAGGCCACCTGAAGTATATCCTAAACACCAATTTTCCTCCTGGTTATAAAGGAAATCTTGAATCATTAGATTAGTTAGTATAAGCAACCATATTCCTGATGCTTCCATGGCTCAGATAACCAGACGGAGGCTTTTAGCGTAAAGTGAGATACCCTAGGGACCAGAGACATCTGCATGGGGTTGGCAGGAATGACATGAGGCTGGGAGGAGACTCATGTCTTTCAAGAGTGGCAGCTGGAGGCCAGGTTGCAGAATGTCTCAAATGGCACAAAATGCTTAATGCTGGAAACTGAATAAGGCCCTTTGGATGTGATACAGCTCCAGCCTAAGGCACTTCCCAATCTTCAAGTAAGTGCATGTGGACTCAGTCTCTAAGCATTCAGGTTCAATCATTGCTGTGTCCAACTCTGGGATTCCCAATGTAAGGACATAGTCCTGTTGGAGTGTGTCCGGAGGTGGGTCACGAAGATGATGAGAGGGCTGGAGCAACTCTCTTGTGAAGATAGGCTGAGAGAACTGAGTTTGTTCAGCCTGCAGAAGAGAAGGCTTCAGGACAACCTTAGAGCAGCCTTCCAGTACCTAAAGTGGGCTACAAGAAGGCTGGAGAGGGACTTTTCACAAAAGCATGTAGTGATAGGCTAATGACTTCAAACTGTAAGAGGTTAGACTAGATATTTGAAAGAAATTCTTCACTACAAGGGTCAAGAAGCCCTGGAAGAAGTTTCACAGCGAAGTGTATGCTCCATTCTTGAAAGTGTTAAAGGCCAGGTTAAAAAGTATTTAAAAGATTTTGAGCAACGTGGTCTTGAGGAAGTTGTTCCTGCCCATGATGGGGGGGTTGGAACTAATTGATCTTTAAGGTCCCTTTCAACCCAAACTGTTCTATGATTCTGTGATAAGAGGTCATTGCAGCAGCTCATACATAGGTATGCAGTACCATTTGAGATGTCCCACTGGTTCCCACCTGGTCTCCAGCTGCTGTTCCAAAAATGTGTAAATGCTGCATCACATTACTGCATGTCTCAGACACCCTAGAGTGTATCAAGTAACAGAGGACATCCTGATGAATCGAACCCTGGCCCTGTTTAACACAGTCAGTGGATTCCTCCAGGAATCATCTCACCTCAAAGCAGATACTGGGTATCTCGTCATCTGAATCACTCTTCAGGGGCCGTTGACTGTATGGAGTCACTGTTTATTGATTGTCAGGGATTTTAAAGATCTCAGTTCAGTTGCCCACCTGTAGATACTGCTGGTCTCTGAGGGACTCTAGGGTCACTGAGACATCTGCATGGAATTGAATAATATGACACAGAGCATATGGAATCCAGCAGGCAAGGGACCATAATCGCCTCTCAAATGACTCTAGACAAATATCTGTGAGAAACTGCAAAAGTACAGCCACCTAAATGGAGATGGCTGAGTGTCCAGTTAAGTCCTTTCCTTTAAGACAGATGCACCAAATCTCACTCTTCTTTCCTTACTTCTACTGGGCTTTTTTTATGTGATGCTCAGCCTGGTGACAGACTTGTTCCTCACTGAGGCCTGTCAGCCTCATCATATCAATGATGGCAAGAGAAGAATAATACCACAAGGGAGGCAATGTGCTTCGAGGGCTGTCTACCAAATTCTGTGCCTTACTTCTTAGTGTGGAGAATGCCTTTCCAAAAGGGCCAAAGCCTGCTGGGCCTCCTCAGCCCCCACTAAGGAAGACTCAACTACCTTCAGATCCCAATACAGTTACACGCAGAGATGTGCAGCATTTTTATATGAGCAACAAGCGAGCATGGATTAATTTGATATAGGAACATTCAGACACACAGTTGTTTATACAACTCAAACCCCCTCCCACTGCCCCCCCCCCTCTACAGACACTGTAGACCTATGGAAAACCCATGCCTCAGCTGCTAGAGCCCCAAGTTCCTCACATACTTGTCTTTCATCCCAAGAGAGAAAACTTTTTGCATATCCTCAGGGTTGCAGTTAAAGCACTATTATTTCTATGGAGTGAGATTCATCTTAGCTGACTCCTGCTGTCTAAAACCCACCCAGAGCCTGTTCAAATTCCCTTACAACCACTGTAGCTGGAAATCATCGATGGTCCTGCTCTCAGCCCTAGTTACTCCCTTGTGGAATGAAAGAAATATTTACTGTTTTCTCGGAAATATTTATTGTGGTTTGTTCTGTGGCTCAAGCCAATAAAGTTTGTAAAAGTAAATATGACCAATATATTGTTATTAAGGTTCTTGAGAGAAATTGGAAAGATTCAATTCTTGCCAAATCATTTATATTTTTTTGAGATGGTTAGTGACAAACATTTTGTCAAAATGTGCAGAGAAAACACCCTTGGGTCTGTCAGAGGTGGAGACAATACATCAAACATCTGCTTGGATGGGGGTAGACCTCACTGTCTGTGCCATTATCTCCTGTGACCATTTGTGGTTATTGCCCAGTCTTGATTTGTTGCCAATCTGCCGACTTTCTCCTTTCTTTCAGACTCATGCAGTTTTATTTCATCACCTTCGAAGGAAAAGTCTTTGATCATAGTTTGGATATTGAAAAAGGAAGTGGCTGCCTCAGTCTCCCCTCTGCCACATTAGCTTTGTAATATTTCACTCAACCCTGGCATCTCATCCTGTAGATTGGTGAAAAATCTACACCTGGCCATAATGTACACTTACCTGCAACAGCCTACTGTAGTGAAATAGTTTGTTAATGAGTTGTGTCCTAATATTTGTAGCATTTTTGACTTGCCTTTGTTTGGTTTGGTCCCTCAGAAAATATCAGCTTTGTTTTCAAGGTTTTTATTCAATTGACTCCACTATGAATTTGAAATGCATATAATTTGATATTTTTTATTTGAAATTTTGTTATTGATATCAATATTTGATTATTTAAGCTTTGCTTTCACTAGTTTTCAACAGATGGGGACTTTCCAGAGGAGAAAAGGTGGTTGTAGAAAATTTTGATTCTGTAGATCCATGTCCTGGGATGTGTTATTGTGCTCTAGCATGAGCTGAGGCAGTGCTGAATTAAGAATGATCTAACCGAGCCCACAGGGTAAATCAGCAGCACTGTGTCTTTTAAGAGATACTGCAGCAGCTCAGGCAGTCAAAGATTTTAAAACATTAGTGGTCCCAGTGAGAAAAGAAAATCTTACAAAAATCTTAGATTGTACAGAAACTGATTTTTTTCTTCATCAAAAATATTTTGATGGAAATTCCCTACTGCTCTCCTGAGAAGAAAAGTTTCCACTGTATGGAAACTGCAAAAAATGTTAACATACTGATGATGTGATTCAGAGCCAGTGTGGATTTCACTGTAGATAGTGCCCTTCCAGAGCATTTTTACTATGTTTCCCATGGTATAGAGCTTTTGTGACATTTTGTGGTTTTCTATTAACCAAGAGTCCTAAATTTTGCTCTAAGTAGTTGATTTAAATGTCACTTTTTTTTTCCCCACCATCTGGGCATTTAAACTTCTGCCTCATCTGTCCCAACCTCCTTTAGGCAAACTAGCTCAAAGTCTTGTACAGCTAGATTGCTCAGAGGCAAAAGTGTGCTAATAGTGTGTGTGGGAATCTTCATGTTCTCAGAGGAGGTCAAGGACTGATTCCAACTCTAACTCTGTTGCACAAGTTGTTGAGACACTGAACTCCATATTTTGTTCAAGTTATAAGTGCATTTTAGGACACAGAAAAAGAAAGAGCTTCTAAGTCATTATGTAGTAGTGGGGAATATCTGCTAGATATGCTGGACATCAGCAGGAATTTATTCATGGAACTGGTTGTTAAACATTGGAGTGGACTGTCCAAGGCAGTGGTGGAGTCCCTATCCCTGAAGGTGGTGAAGAAATGACTGGATGTGGCATTCAGTGCCATGGTCTGGTTGACAAGGTGGTGATTGGCCAAAGGTTGGACTTGGTGATCTCAGGGGTCTTTCCAACATTACTGATTCTGTGATCCTGTGATCTGATGTCAGACACAATCAAGACATGTGTAATCTGGAAAGAAGCACTGAATCAAAGTCTATTTTTATACAGAATGGAAAGACACTGCAATATACAACAATTCCTCGTGAATCATGTAATTGGCAGTTTGTAAAGCAAAATAAAAGGTGTGCTGTTTTGTTAACAATGAGTAGAAACTAATTTTTACGTTCATAATACAGCAACCTACTGCAAATGTCATGGCAGAAGGTTTCATTAGTAGACAAAAAAAACTTCCTTTGCTGCCAGATGGATATATTTTTATTTTTTTGCTTCTGAATGACACAGGTGTTCACAATGCTTTGCTGTGTGCTGCCAGCAAGCTTCTCTGCAATCTCTGTTTACAAGAGGTAAGATGAATTCTTGCATTAGCAGGGCAAAAAGAGGGCTTATGCTTTAGGAGGAGACACCAGGAATGTCTTTCCTTGTAAAGCTGTATTGTCTTCTTAATTTTTCTTACCTACGTGTACGGAAAAATTCTTGCATCACTTAACAGCACTATATGCTGATGAATGGGAGAATACATTTGAATCCTTTACTAGTTCATCAAACCTAGCAGTAGATGATGCTTCTAAATAGTGGAAAAGATCTTTGATGTGTCAGCTCTGCAGTGATGAGTGGGAAGAGTTTTTTTTTTCCTGATTCCAGGACAAATAGCCTGGAGGAGGAGATTTGACTGTCTTTATCACACCACATGTTAAACATTACTGGTCAGAAAGTTCCCCAGTCATTTCAAAAATTTGTTTGTGGAAGCAAGCATAAGATAGGGCCAGAGCTTTTCCCAGAACTGATTCCTGACCATTATGAATTGAATCTTCTCTTTGCCAGAAGCTGATAAGCAGCTGTGTTTTCCACATTATCAAGGAGAAGAGTAGCATGAGACAACATTCTGAACCTGCTCTGTTCCCTGGAAAGCCATAGGCAAAATTTTTTATTAATTTTAGATGAAGCAGTGGTTGGGTCTCAGAATCAATAATTTTGCCATTGATCAGCCCAGTCCTAAATCCTCAATGTGATATTAAAGGTCTTCTAATTATTTAATTTTTAATCAATATGATTTACTTATTAATCAGAAATGTTCTATGGTCAAATTTTACCACAGCTGAATTATTAGTACCACTAAGTTATACAACTCCATACATCTGCAGAACTGTATTCTTGCTGGAACAAACACTGGGGAATACCCTGACCCATCCTAAGGGCTTCCTGAAGGAAGCTAGGCTACCAGTAACAGATTTCTCCTTATCTAGCTGAATTTTTCATAACAAAACAATAAAGAAAATAAGTGTTTTCATAAATATTTTTCACAGTTGATAGGTACAAATCTTTTCTCATTCTCTTAATTTAGTATTGTGATTGATAATGAACAAGTGCATTTGTGTTTATAAAAGGACTAATTTTCTTCAGCATATCTTTGATTAGTTGGAGGTTCAAACCCCATCGATGACTTTTGTCCTTCATCAGCTGTGGGAGAGCTGACATCCTTTGGCCAATGCTGCTCAAGTGCACCAAGAGTTCTTCGGATGTACCAAATGGATGAAGGACCTGAGGGGCTCACTTCTTTCTCTGAGAAGCTGCAGAATTCAGGTGAGAGGTTCCCACTTAGCTGATTAGGTGTCTTTAGGTGCTAATGAGTACTGCATTAACACCGGGGTGCTGTTAGGTATTTACGTGCTGTACAAGTTTAGAGGGCTCCAGGCAGCCATTAGCTTAAGAAGTGCTCTTGGATTTAGGTAATAAATTCCACCTAAATCTTAAAAACCAATGTAGATAGTCTGAATACCATTAGTGTTCCCAGTCCTCACTTTGCCACCAGAAAAATAAAAGCAGTATAATGGATGGGGATCCAGGTCCATCTCTCACCTGATCCTGTTGCTCATTGCCTAGGAACCAGTCTTACTGAAGTCTCACTCTAAAGCTGATGGTCTTGTTCTGGGCAACCTGAGGCTTTAAAAGTCACAACAGGCAGCTCTGGTGGCTCTTTGAGGTGGGCTGGATGATTCAGATCCTCCTTTGCTGCCAAGCAGAGAGGGCTGGATCTTGTTTGACAAACATTGTACATTGAGATTGTAGCCCCATTTGCACACTGCATATTACAGAGAATTTATTTTGCCTCTTCCTTGTTATCTTTCTCTATTTAAAACAGGAGTAATTCAGGGTGGAAATGTATTTCCCCAGACTTTACACAGCAATACAAAATAAAACTGTCCTGTAATGATGCACATAAATAATTAGTAGTGATCCAATAGAGATTAAGGTTGTTCTTCCACAGTTCCTTGCAAAATGTAGCTACAAAATTTAAATTTTAAACCAAGAAGCTGAGTCTCATGTTACATTGCTATAAGAATAAAATAAATTGAGCCCGTAACTTCAATGTATGTGTATTTAAGAATCACAGGATAGTGGAATAATTTAGTTGGGAAGGGAGCTCTGGACATCATATGGTTTGACCTCCTACTCAGAAAAAGTCCCTGAGGAGCAGGTAGCTTTGTCAAATCTGGTGTTATTTGTGTCCCAATTCCAGTGTTTGACCAGCCTTGAGCTAAAAAAATTCATATATCTAATTGGAGATATTTGTGATGCAACTTGTGTCCACCACCTTTTTAAATATCATTGTGCATTTCCTAGAAGAGCCTGTCTCCATCTTCTCTTTAATCTTCTATTAGGTAGCTGGAGATAGCAATAAGATCTGCAAGAACAGAATTACTTCCTCTTTCTAAATTGAAAAATATTGGACTTTTCTACCCTCAAGGAATTCTTCCTTACAGCTTTAGTGATATTCAAAAGTGTCTTCTAACAAAAGCTTTCTATTTTCTGAGGAACCTTTTATTTCTGAAAAGAAATCCTATTTAGGGAAACATCCTTGTAACAAGGGGTTGACATGCAATTCTGCTTATCGTCACCTACTTTTCACTTCTCATCCACAAACTGAAGGTCGAGATCTATAGTTGTCATTTTGAGCTCGTGATAGGAGCAGGAACTTCCTTTACCACCCACACGTGAGAAGCACTGCAGAGCTGACTGGGTAAAATCTTTGCCACACTCCATGACTCTAAGGGGACAAACTCTGATTTACAGGATTTCATTTCAGAGAGAAGTGAAAACTGATGGCCTGCCCCTTTTAACCTCTCCCTTCTCTGGTACCTAAAGGGAAGTCAGGCTTGCTTTGGATTAGGTGCCTTCTTCACTCCAGCTCTCCCTTGCACCATTTACAAGTTCTTTGGTTGCACTGCTGCAAACCTCTAACATGTTTGCAGCTGAACATACACCTCAGCAATATGTCTGAGCTGAGTTAAGCTTTAGTTAGGTGAACAAATTCTCATTTTCTCAGTACAGGAAAGATATGGGTCTGGTGGGGTGGGTCCAGAGCAGGGTCACAAAAGTGATCAGAGGGATGGAGCACTTCTATGAGGAATGGCCGAGAGGTCTGAGACTGTTCAGCATGGAGAATAGGAGGCTCTGAAAAGGCCTTTTAGCACCTTGCAGTACCTAAATGGGGCTTAAAAGAGAGATGGGGACAGACTGTTTGGTACGGCCTGTAGTATAGGACATTTTAAAATTAAAGAGGGTAGATTCAGACTAGATATAAGAAAATTTGTTTATGATAAATGTGGTGAGACACTGCCCCAGGTTACTCAGAGAAGCTGTAGATGATCCATCCCTGGAAGTATTCAAGGCCAGGTTGCATGGGGCTCTGAGCAACATCATGTAGTTGAAGATGTCCCTGCCCATGGTAGGATGATTGGAAGAAATGGCCTTTAAAGCTCTCTTCCACACCAAACTACTCTATGATTCTGTGATCCAACCACTCCCTTCCTCCCAGAGAGGCACTATGGGAACAGGCAGCTTGCTTGGCTGTTCTGCTTCTCTGGAGCTACTGCTTGAGTGGGGCTGTCACCATATGTGCAAAGTCACCAAAGTGACTTTGGCCTTCAGCTAAGGAGCAGCACAGGTCAATTTGCACAGCATTAGTCTGCTTTGGAAACCTTTGTTCTTCCTGCTCATGTTGAACAGCTTATCAGACTCTGAAAAGGTGACTTGATTTGTATCACCAGACCAAGACATCAGTGTAGGAATACAAATATTTTTGTTTTAAGTAGAGTCCAGCCTGTACTCCCCTCATCGGTTTTATGTATATTGCCAAGTATGACTAATGTTATTAAAAAATGGCATATGGATTCTGAGCAGGTGAAAGAAGTATTCAAGATATATCACCTTTATTTCTGAGCCATTTTATTATGCTGGAATTAAATCAGGAATAAATCCATGTCAGTCAGGGAAATCAGAACTAAGTTAATATGCTAGATGAGGCCAGCAGATACAATCTTATTATTGTTCATGTCACTCTCAGAAGCTCTCCTTTTTTTCCAGGTTGCTCACTAGGAAGCTTTTACTGTTAGAGTAAAAAGAGATTTTGCTGCTTCTTACACATTCTTTGTTCTTAGCCTTCATCTGAAGAAGTGTAGCAATAGTACCCTACTTAGATAGATAAGAAGAAGATAAGAAAATGAATAGAGAGTTCAAGCAAGCTTCATTGTTTCCCTAGTCCATCCTCCAGGAACAGATTCTTTTCTGATACATTTTTCACTACTTTATCCAATCCACTTTTAAAATAAATCAAGCAATTGATCTACAACATTACCCTGGAAACTGAATCAACTCAAAGAAACTCACTATACAACTGAAATTTCCTCTTGTTGCTTCCCTGCTATCACCAATTTCCCTGCTTCACAGGAGCGCAGCAGCATGAATTGAATCAGGGATGGACTGGTAGGAATTGCTTTGAGAGGAGCAGGTCCCCTACAAAGCCTTTAGGAATGACAAATGTTGAGGAGATAAGCATAGATGCAGATCTGAGGTTAACAAGTCAGCATAATTTACCAGTTATTTCTTCCTGGGTATGTTCCATTGCCACTGCATTTATACAAAGCATTGAGGTAGTGCTGCAACATGCAAAGAAAGCAGCAATAATTCAGCCAGTTTTCATAAGCCTTCTCTCTCTCAGTGAGAGATAACACTCCCACAGGCAGTGCATTATCATTATCATTTCTATAACAGTGGTTTCTTCTGGCCCCAGTAGGGGTCACGGCCACATCTGCTTGGAGCTATGAAAACATGTGCTGAAGGTCTAGCTCTGTTTTACAGTGTTTGTGCACTTAGATAACAAAACTAAAGACATGAGGAAAGTTAGTACTGTTGTCATAATTTTTATAGGGAGGAGGTGGAGGAAATAAAGCACAGACAATGCTACCAAGTGCCCTAAAGCCCCCTAAACTCCATCTTGGAAACAAAATACAACCAGACTGATGGCCACACATTGGTAGGTGTGACAAAGAGCAAGACCCAAAGGAAGATAGGTGAGTCATGATTTGTTTCAAAAATAAGATCATGAAATTAAATGCACAAATTTTTACCTGTGTAAGAAAGGTTTTAAAAATCAGTAAGTGCAGTATGAACGTACAGAAATCATATTTAAAACAAAAATGTCACATTGCCTTACTTATAGCATTTTGAGTTTTCACATGTGTAATAAACTAGATTTTGAAATGAAAGGTAAAAATATTGAAAGTATTTCTGTAAAGGATCAGTATCTCTGGGACGTGCAGCAGAATTGCAGATAGATAACCCATCTTACAGAGTCCCCCATTTTCCAGTTATGACTATTTGCTCATCTCCTGTCTTGCCTTTTTCTAACGAGGTAGCAATCAATAGAAATGACAGCACCTAGGAGCACTGCAGCACATAGGAGATTAATATTGGAAAATAGTTGTAACCTTCCTATCGGGTACTTCTGGCATTGATTGCTACTGATTATACTCATGGACCTGAGCAATAGTCCTGTAAGATTCACATCAGTACCCAAGAAAGCACAAAGGTGCTCAACTGAAATAATAAATCAGCAGTGAGGCTGTTACTGCTATCTCAGGGTATTCTGGGTTATAAAAATCTTAACTCAGTCCTTCTCCCATGGTTGTAAACGGCTTCTGGGATAGCAAGAAGTTATCTTTGTTGCCTTATCATCCCTGAATGTGTCTGGGTTCTAGATGTTGTCATCATCATCAATCATCATCATCATCATCTTTAAATGGTTTGGGTTGGAAATGGCTTTAAAGGGTCGATCTCATTCTCAGAGAGACAGTGGCAGTTTGTGAGCACCTCCTGCCCCAGGCCAGGAGAAATGGAGCCCAGGTATGACCAGGTAACTCCTCCTTCCCCACTCACTCAGTCTCTCCAGTGTTTTGGACAATGGAAATGAAATTGATTCTTCATGATGGGAAGATAGATTTTTTGGAAAGGGTCTGTCCCTCTTCCTGACTATTGTTTCCTTGTCCCATGTCCCATCATTCCAGTGTTGCAGCCTGCAGCACACTGTGCATACTGGGTATGCTTCTCCAGCATGTTTGTTTCCAGACCTGGATAAATGTGTAGCCTCATGGGCAGTCTCCAACTTGCTGTGGAAACTGAGTGCAGGAAAGGCCTTGACTACCCAGTCACGGACCCTCAAGGGCATCCTGTGAGGAGATGCTGGGAGGTTGCAGAAACCTCTGCCCTGCTTACCAGCCAGCTAGAACGGGAATATCCATTGCTCTTCCAAGGCTGGAAGCCATTGGACTTGGATGCACAATGTACTCTTGTCTTCCATTAATGCAGTGCAACAAGTGAAAATGAGCAGGAGAACCAAAGTGTACAATTAGCATGAGCACCAACTAATTAAGTAGAATAAGAGACATGAATCATCTGTCAGTCTCAATGTGCATGGCTCTCATGAACTTTTCCACAAGGACTTTGGCAAATAAAGAAAGAAGTCACAGCTTCTCTTGCACCCTCCCACCTTTCTTTTCTGTTTTTCCCCTTTGTGTATTTTACTTGGGAAAAAAATTATTTTTGAGAGAAAGCTGCAGGAAATTTCCAGCTGACTCAGCTCTTGAGAATTACCCCCAAGATCTCTTTTGGTTTTGTTCTGCTCTGCATCCCAAAGTATATCAACTGTGTATTTCTCAGTGTCTGTATCTCTGCAAGTTCACTGCTCACTGTGAATGTTAACCTGTTTAATAATTCATCCTCAATTGCAGAAACTATTTGGCTGTTTGGATCAAGTTTTTACTTTCTAAAACGACTCCACACATTTGCTGAGGTGACCCCTTCTGCTCATACTGATCAGAAGAGTTATCATTGATTGGATCAGCTTGCATATTCTTTTGCTCATATTTGTTGATATTTCAAGGACAGAATATTTCACGGACATAATCCTCTTATCTTTTTGGATGATGCTGAGATGAAAACAAAATTGTTATGTCTGTTGAGAGTTAATTATATTTCAAATCTGTTGCAGCTGAGTTGACTTGGCCAATACATACTAAATAGAATGTGCTCAGTATTTGAAGACTGAGACTATTCTTTTGTGGAATTTAGTTTTTTAAGTTAATGGCTCCATGGAAGAATAGCAAAGAAGCTTTTGACAGCCAGAAACCCTCTGCTCTGTGCTGGATAAAAATCTGAATAGTACC
>JACBWW010000369.1:0-41599 GCA_020086605.1 Lanius collurio | reverse complement strand
CAGCTTTTTCTGTGGAATGCATGGTGATGATTATGCTGAGAACGTTTGTGGTATCTCATAAATTCCTGAGGTGAAAAGAGGCTTTGTTGTCTAGGAACTCATCATGATAGTTTGTTTTTAAATAGGCAGGAGAAAAGTTAGTATGTTTTCCCTCTTTTTTTTTTTTTTTGGCTGACTTCTGTGAAGAGAAAAAAAAAAACCTATCAAGAAGTGATGAGAAATGGGACAGCCCTTTCTGTAAAATACCATCATTAAGAGATGGCAATATTTTGAGTTCCATCTAGTTACAAGTCTTTTATCAAAGTGTTGGTTTTTCAGGTTTTTTTCTATGCTCTGCATGTGTGTCTGTGTACTTAAACCGAGCAAATTATAGCAAGGAGGGAAGAAAGGCATCCTTCAGTAGGTAGCAGCACAGCACTGGCCGTGTGTACACGCTGGGGACCACGGGGTCACATCCTGGGCAAGGGAAAAGGAAGGCAAGGGAGCAAACCAGTAGAAGGAGGAAAAGGGGAAAACAAAGGAAAGGAGGCAATGGGAGGGGTGGAGGGGTGTTTTTGCTTCTGTTAGCCATGCCTTGAACAGCAGTGGTTGTACCCAGAGGATCCTCTGTGGGGGCCGTGTCTCTTTAAAAGCGGGGGGGGGGGGGAGCTGGGGGAGTGCTCACAGCAGTATGTATAACACAGCTGTGCTCTGTTTATGCTTAGGCTACAATAAAAAAGCTATAAAATGTGAGATGTCATAGCTCCACTTTGCTTTATTTATACTGTTTCCTCTGAGCTCTGTCACACTGCACATTCATCTGCTAAGTTGCTGCAAGAATGGAGATTAAAATATCACAGCTCAAAATAGGAGTCAAGCGGAAGGAGATTCATCATAGCCCTATTAAAAAATATGTAAATATGGGAATGAAGTCATTTTAAAGCTGTATGGCTCTCCTTCTCAGTGGGCTGGGGAAAGCTGTGAGCGATGTGCTATGCGAGTGACAGATTTATGGGACTTGTTCTTCTATTTTTCACTCCATTCCACCAAAATACTTTTAAGATTAAAAATATCAATTTGAATTGCAAATTTTCTCTATGCCACATATGTATTTTGTAAAAAGGTTTTCTTCTTAACCATTACCTAAACTAATAATGCAAAGAAGTATTATTCCCAATTAAAAGGGGTCAGAAGCACTCTCAGATGCTGAACTTGCAGTAGACAGGATTTACCCTTCTGGAGAACTTTTCATCCAGGATCCTCAGAGCACTTGCAGGTATTATGTCAAGCCTCTCCTGCCCTCTGAGATAGGGGCCTGCCTTACCTGCTTTACACCAAAGTACATTGAGTACTTCAGCTGCAGTTCTGGGACATGTCCTGTGACACTCAAACCATATTGTTTTTAATGGAGGTTGTTCCTTTTCTCTCCTACAGCTATTTTGAAAATGGAGCTGGGGTAAGAAGTCTGCAATCCCAATTTCTGATAGCTTTCCATAAGTGCTGTGCAAAGAAAGATGCCTCTGCTAGCAGGAGCAATGCTCTTTTGAACTTTGCCGTGAGTCTCCGGTCTTTGATGTGGTCAGATTTGGGCACAAGTTTTCCCCTGAAAGAACAAAGCACAGATGTTACAAGATATTTGAGAAATGAGGGATTTTAATTAATACCCTGAAGATACAAGGAGGCCACCAAAATATTTCACCCATGTTCAGTTCTGAAGCTGATTTTTGAGTAAAGGAGGTGAAATGTGCTGCCACTAAATGAAGATGTGCTTTGTAGGTCAGTGTGGGTAGAGTGCAAGGAGAGGGGAGCCAAGAGAGAGGGTTGCTGTCCTTTCCTGCAGTTGCACTGGGAGCTGAGGGACTGTAAAAGAAGCTGGAAACTTTTTGATGCAAAATGATGAAGGCAGAGCAGTGATTGTGTCTACATGAACTTTGTAGTCATTCAGCTGGCCTGCCCCTGAAGAAAAATTTCCTATGTCTGTCCATCCAAGTAGGATCCCTGTTCAGCTTTTGATCAGCAACTGAACAATACAGAGAAATTTCATCCAAAGGAGGGATTAATATTTATCATTATATATTAAAGTTGTTGGAAATAGTCTTTTCTGTCTTTTTTTTCTTAAATGATGGTGTATAAACATCAAAAGTTAACCAAAACTTAATTGACTGATGTTCTTAGAAGTTGGTGCTTTGTGGATAAAAAAAAATTAAGCTGAACAAGACCAGGTCATCTGTCTGTCTTATAACTATGTCAAGTGCAACAGTGAGAATTGAGGGAGTCAGATCACAAGGTTCCAATTATCTTATTCCTGGGAATGCCAAAATGCCTGGTGGCTTGTGGGAACTGAAGTACTCATACAAGTGGAACATTCCCCACCAAGAATGGGGATAAACCAACCTAGTTCTTGTGGCACTTGGTTTATTTTCTGGAGTGGTGTCTTTCCTGAATGTGACTTCTGCCCCATCTCCTACTGAACTGTGTTGGCAGGAGTAAGGAGGAGTGTCCTTGGGTTTGCATGTCTGCTCTTTGGTTTTCTGTTTCCTTTTTCCCTTTGTTGCTATGAAATACAGGAAATTCAATGATTTTTCCTACTCCAGTTTGTGATTCTGTAGTAGTCCTGGGATATATTGATGTATTCATTAAGCTCTTACTGTCAGCAGAAGACATATTTCCTTGACAAGCTATTCTTGTGCCATGCATGTCTGAGGATTGCTGCTTCTGGCTGAGGTCTGGGGTTTTTGTGGGCTGTTTTGGCATGTCAGTATAAGCCTATTGACCCTATAACATTAATGTGTATACATGTGTTTTCCTAATGCCCCTCTGCTCTTGTAAGATAACAAAGATATAAAAATACACTTGAGCTTGAACATTCACAGCTCTGAATCACCTGTGGGTTGTAGTGTACTCGCAAATAGTGATCCTCATTCTCCCAAGTCACTTGCCTTTTTTGTTTTCTTTTGCTTCTGTTTGGTTTTGCCTCAATCAAATGATGAATTATTTGGCGGAGGAACCAAGAACATTTTTCAAGATGTGGTGTGATTTATAAGCCCAAATCCCATTTCAAAAATGACTTGGGAATAATTTAGAAAAGTCAGGCTTGTTGGAAAACAATGGATTTGGGAAAAAAAAAGTGCTTTGTAATCTATTTTTCTTGTAAAATTTATTGCCTGAGCTACCAGTGTTCTGCATGTATGTGTTATTTCATTTAGCTAATGCTTTACTTGATCTATGTTTCTTGCATGAAAGGTTATTGATATATCATGACAAAAAGGCTGTAATTTCAATGCTGTGATATCTATTCAGCAGTGAGTCTTCTGCTGGGGACCTAGTAAGTCCTGCTGTATTTCAAGGTCCAAACAGGTTTGGAAAACCATCTGTCTGTTCATTAAGATGATGGTGGGAAGAAAACTCATGAACTGAAGTTGTGTTTCAGAGGGATACTCAGCACTCTCTGAAAACCAGATTCAACTCATGCTTTTTCAAGTCAATCAAGTTCTTGATTCATTTCAAAATCTTATCCCTTGCATTTCTAAAGTGCCTGTCTGACTATGTGTAACCTGAAGTATTGTATTTGTCCTTGTATCTGGTGCTGTAAAGTGCAATGTTTAAAAATCATAAATTCTTTGTAATCAATTTCTTTTTTAGGCATGGCAAACTTCTTAGAAGAAAATACTGCTGTTATATTAACATAGACAATAATAAATTTTGTCGTGATATTCTGTGAATAAAAGTCTAAAGACTAACAGGTTGAGATTATAAATATACATTATAAATATCAGAAATATCAGTGAGTTCTGATTTAGATTTAAGTCATATACTTGTATATACATATATAGCTTCACTAGGCTTATTGATTGATTGGATTTACATATGAAATAACCAAAGTATTACGCAAAGTTCAAGAAGTGCAGCTATGATACATTTGGTTAAAATTGGAAATTAACTTTGGAATTAGTTCCTAAATTTGAACATCTTAGCCCAGGCAGGAATGTGATTTAATTATCTGGAAGTCTTTTAAGAAAGCCTTAGCACTGTGAGTTCAGTTGATTATGAGAACCTAATTTGAGACTAAGCTATATTGACAGTTTTTGTGATACAAATGAGTTCTTGGTTGCCCACAGTAATCTGTCCAGTTGATATGACCAGCAGCTGTTTTCTTCTTTGTGTAAATCCAAGCAAAGAAATATTAGGTAAGAAGTCAGAATTGCTACATGTTTCTTCCTTGCTAGCAATGTCAATTTTCAGTCAAATGCAGTACAGCTGGGCTGTGCTGAATAATAAAATACAGGTAATCCAGTGAATCCACTGAAGGATTAATATTTACCAAACATAAGGCTCTCCTAGGCATACTGTATCAGCTTGACTAAATATAGAAGACTATTAAAGCTTGAAAATATAACAGGGAAAGTCATTTGCTATCAGTTACATTTTAACAAGAGTGTTTCCTAATGTCAGTTGGTTAACACTGATACTTTGCAGCCTTTATAACATTTATTCAGGATATTTAGTAGCAGTCCTAATATTTGCTTGAATGAATATCAAAATTGCTGCTAATGCTGCCTGATTATTTTTAAAGCAAACAAGAGTACTACTGTTTTAAATACTTTTACTGCAAATTTAATTTTCCAATGCAGCACCTTCATACAGTAATGTTGACCATGAGGGTGTTTCTAAATGTACTCATCAGGATTGTTTTACTCATTTCAGTGGTTGCAGGTCAGAGGTTTTGGTTCTTTCCCAAAGACTGTTGTGGTATCAAAGGTGGCCTCCTCTCCTTGAAGTCATTAGCCTGTCTTCCACAGAAGTGTCTTGCATCCTTTTCTCTTTGGTTCACTTTAGGCTGTATTAATTAGTAGCTTACATCTGTCTTCATAGTTGCTTAGTTGCACTGGGATCTCTTCCCTCTTCTATTCTGCCAACCTGTGTAGAAATGAGCAGCCCTTAGTGCACAACTTTTTTCCTTGCAGCCTTCTTTTGTGCAGCTTGGATGTGGAAAGATCAGATGAGGGACTGTCTTCCAGAGCCACTAGATGTGATAAAACCCTGTATGTTCTTGCATCTTGTGTTTGAATGTCATAATTACTTCCGTACTATATATTTAATGTGGGTCTCCACTGGCTACCCACAAAAAATAATTGAATAATAAGATCAAGCAAAAAAGCTGAAGCTGGAGTTACCATTTGAATCAATAAAAGGGTCAGTTATCTTTTTTTAAGGTATTTGCAACTCCCATAAGCAGAAAAAAACATGTCTCTCTCGTTAGCTCTTGAGGTAGGCTTGCTAGCTGTAATTGAGGAACTGCAGGCAGTCATGAAGCAACTGCTAATAAAAGTGGATGGAATAAACTCAGTGGTGCCTGGAGCTGCCTGGCTGCTGTCCCACCACTGCCCAGGAGCACCCTCACTTAAATGATGAAATTCTGCAGTGCCCCTACGTCGTTTTGGGGACCCTCCAGATGTGGGTTCCTTGGATACAGCAAGTGATATTTCTGACCAAACCAGAGGGGTTACAGAGCCGGGTCCAAGCCCTTTGGAGTTAGTGAGGATAATTTTGAGGGAGGAGAATCTTTTAAAAATGCAGTGGTACAGAATTCAGTAGGAAAAAAAAAATGAAGTAAATGTCATTACACGTTACTCACCTGCAACCCCTGCAGAGGCAATGAGTTTACACTTAAATTTACAGCTTCCAGGAATAATGAGGAGCAGAACTACATGACTAGGCCCTGGAGAAAGAAAAGAAAGAAAACCAAAAATAATGTACTACCTAGTAGATAGCCTAAATAATGGCTATGAGACCATGCACTGTTAGTCCCACCATCTGCAACAGTTATTATTTACTCTCAGTAGAGTCCCAGTTACATTTCCTCATTAACTAAAATGAGACAGATAAGAAGACGGATCCTTCCTTTGGATGTGGTGGTGTTTGAGTTTTTTTCATTGTCCAGAAAACATCACAGTTTTGTGCCAAGGAATAAATAAAGTGAAAGTAAATCTCTACTGAATTTCCTTAGCTGGAGAAGTTTTCAATAGCAACATGGGAACACAATGTCAGACAGCAAAAATAAGCAAATAAATAAAAATAAAGCTGCTATTCTAGCTCAGTAGTCTTGTTTTTAAAACAGATGACTCTTTAGACTTTAAATATTTTATTGACTTCTTTGCTACTGCAATTTTTCTGATATAAAAATATGAATAGAAAAGTATTATGTAAATAACTGGGACAACTTTCTAGTGTTGCAAAAGATTACTGACAGAATATCATGATGCCAGACTAACATGTTACATTATTTCTAAGATTGTGCTTGTTACTTGCATTTAGTACCTTTATTCAAAGAATCCTTAATGCACTCTAATTGTATTATTACTAATAGGAGTTGTAACAACAATGATAAAATATTTATTTGAATTGCAGTAATTACTTTAAGCCATTGTGTCTAATTAAAGTCCAAAGACTTTTAACATCAATGAGAATCTTTTTGCCAACTTCAAAGATTTGGGCCCTGCCCTATGAGAATTTTCAGCTATTTTCTTAATACTATTGGTTATGCTACAGTTCACTCTGATAATCATCATAATTTATAAAATCATCACACTTGCCTGTAATTAAACTTTATTTTCAGAAGTGTGATGATAATTGGATTTCTCAGTCAAGACAACTGGTGATATCAGTGCAAGAATAACAGCACAGACTGAGGATCCTTGGAGTCAGTACAGAAGTAGGAAGCAGCACTAGGGTTTAATGGAAGCAGTGATATTTTGGGGATGGTATATGACAGAGTCTTTCTTCCCCAAATTACAGGTTAAGGACCCAAAGGGCAACAGCTAAGCATATGTATTGGGAAAATATTTTTCAGTCACTTGAGAAAGGAATTCAGGATTTGAATGTTGTATTGTGCTTGTTCTGGTCCTGGTTCTTCCTTGTGAGCCGTCCAGATGGCTTGTGTGACTGGACTGCGGTCAGAATTGTGGCCTTGATAGTGATTGCTGCTGCTTTTCTGAGGAAATAGTGGACAGTAAACTACATTTTCTCAGAACTGCAGGAAACATTTTTCTTATCAGGGAGCGAAAAGCAGGGAAGAACTCAAAATATGTGAGTCAGAATTCTCCCTCCTTGGGTTTGCTGGGGTGAGACAGCTTTGTGCCACTCAAAGACTAAAAATTAATTGTAAAGGCATTGCTCAAAGGGAGGTACTCTGCTTATCAGTCAACTGGAAAAAGAGTGGAATGACTGAATGAACTTATTTTATATTGATTAAGGGGAAGCATGTTGAAACTAATGCTGTAATAAATGCTTACCAAATAGTACTTTAAATAGAGATTTCATTACTAAGGCACCTTTTCTGTACAGATAAAAAAAATCAGTCTGTCCTGTACCAGTTTTATTACTGACACAATGAGCACCCTGGGCTGTATTAATATTTGAAGTTGCCACATCAACCAAAGTACAGTTGAATGTTTGACATGTTTCTTCTTTTATAATACAAAGTACAGTTTAATGTTTGACATGTTTCTTCTTTTATAATAACAAGGAAGACTCTTTTTCCTGCCCTCTTTGGTATATGTACAGATACAAAACACTAATAAAATGAGGTTTATGTAGATAAATACTGTACTTTTAGGGGTAGACTGCAATATAGCTGACATCTCACACTTCTGAGCTCTTGGGTTCTCTCTGCTGTTAGGGTACTGAACCAGGTCTACCTGGTCTAGTGAGCAGACCACATCTTAACATTTTCTTTTCATTTCCTCAGTAACAATATTGTTCCGTGAGCTCACATAGAAATCTTCATTAGCATTAGTTACCAAACATTCTCTGTTCTTTGCTCTAAGCTGTAGTTGCTCATGCTCAGTTTGAGGTCCCTGGTGCGGTCCCCTGTGTACTGGCCAAGAGAGCAGCTGTCATACAACATGAGGCAATAACAATATGTCTTGCAGTGTTCCTGCCCTGGAAACAGAGAGAGAATATTTAAAATCTCATGAGAGAGAGCTTGTCCTCATGAGCTCTCCTCTTTTAAGAAGATGTGATAGTTGAGTGAGCCATGGGAATGGATGGACAGCTTTCTGCAGGAAGTCTGGGAACAGAAAGCATCTGTGCCCAGCAGTGAATTTGAGTTTCTGCTGGTACTCACATTAGACCTGAGTTGCTCAGAAGAATGGAACCAGACCCTTAAGAAGAACTGCTAAGATTGTGTATGAGAAAATATCAATCGTCCTGGAGAGGGGTATCTTGGTAACTCCAGCCCCTAGTAATGGCAGGTAAGCTGCTGTTGAGTGCCTGAAGCATTTCCTTCTGGCCAGCATTCCCGCCGGACCATTGCTTCTCTGGGAACAATCCCCCAGGAAGACCAGCTTTCCCAAGCTGTGGCCTGGTCCCAACAATCAGATCAGTGTCGGCTGAGTTCCAATGACTTGTATTTTAAACATGTTTCACTCTAAAACTGGGGTGACTTGGTGACTTGTGGATGCCTCACTGTGGAGTGGAGGTGGAGGCAGCTGTGAGTGTGAACTTGGTGAGAGCAGAAGCTGGCTGTGCATAACAGCATCCAGGTACTCCGGGCAGCATCAGGACAAATCTGCATGTTTGCAGTCATCTGGCTTCTTGAGATGTTTTTCCTCAAAATTTTTAATTCAGGGTGACAGATAAGGATGAGTATCTATTTATCAGTGACCCACCTTTCCTATCTGCACAGCTAAAGGCAGGTAGGAAGTTGTATGCAACAGGATTCTCCCTAGGATGGGATATTTGCCCCACTATTAGTTTTTCTGTAATTAATAACGAAGTGTAATGTTAAAAATGGCAGAATTTCTGGACAGGTGCCATGCTTCCAGATTAGTTCAATAATATCTTTTCATTGTGAGGAAAGATTAAATTTCTTACAGATTCTCTGCTGTCGTCAGTCTCCAACATGAGTAAACGACTGAATTCAGAGGAGCCTTCTCTTGTGACTGCCTTTTCTTTAAAAACCCTCCAAGTGCAAAATACAGTGGGGAAGTTGGCTTTCATCTGCTGACACTGTTTAGTGTCCAGAATTTATGATAGTTTTGTGTGTGTAAACACAATAGGGATGTTATAAATTGGATTGTTTGCAGAGTAATACAAGACACAAACGATATTGTTGCTACCAGCTACATTATTTAGAATATATAACCACTGGTGAATTTGTAGCACAGGGGCCTGTCACAATATTTCTTTTGTGTGCTGTGAGTGAGGGACATCACTTCTGTAAGTTCATTTATTCCAACAGCTTACTTTTGGAAACATTTGGAAACAGTGACTATGAAAAGGAGTACCTACATTTTGCAGTACCGAAGGCTGCAATGACAATTTGCCAGAAGCTTTAACATCTGCATGTGTTTTGCATGAAATATAGCATGTTTACATGTTTTTTCATCTCAGATAAATGTATGCTAATAAGGTATGTATTAATGAGTTGGATGTATACTAATATTATTTGCTGTATCAAAAATCATTCTGTGACTTGTGCTTTCTATCCATTGTGCCAGCATTTGTAATCATCACATAATGTTTAATTCAGAATTATTTTGGGGAGGGGAGAGAGGTGGTGGTGTTTTGCTTGGGTTTATTTTTTCCCTCAGGTATTTTAAAAAAGTAGTAAATACTTATTTGACTTATGAATAAAACATTTGATCTGCAGGATTCCATTGTGCATGAGGAGCACATTAGTAAAAAGATGATGAGTATGTAGCTGACACCAGTATCTCTGAAAGAATTTCTTTCCTGTGCTACAAACCAGAAATGGCATTATCTGGCCTTTCTAAAGGGCATTTTAGCACTATCCCTGTGTTTCAAATCCTGTCTGTAGAGCAGATCAGCAAACAGTAATCAGCAGATGTGGATTCCAGGGAATGGGCAAAGTGTCTAATGACTAAATGCAATGATTAGTGAAGGTAGGATCAAGACAGGACCATAATCCCCAGAACAACCAAGATAACTTTTTCTTACCAAAGCTAGTTAATACTTTGCCCTTTTAATTATCCTAGCATCAGAGGGAAGTGCCATCTTCTACCTGGCTCTCATTACTCCATCAGTGATGTTAATTTAAATACTTGTAAACATATAAAACACTCTTCTCAGCAAGAAACTTTATTTTGTTTATGCACATTTTTTGCGTCTCTGGGTTTTTATCCATCTTGTAACCAGTTCTGCAGTGTGCAGCTCTCTCCAGATACACAGTGTGCAGAGCTGGGCTGTGCTCAGGGTGTCCAGCACTGCCCCAGGGACCAAGTCCCCAGAGACACCCAGCGTGCAAGAGGATCCCCACTGCTGGCTGCTGTGACCTCCAGGGTCTCAGAGAACTCAGTGGCTTCACCTGGGTAGAGGTTGGCTTCTTCCCTCCATCCAAAAGTTTAATTGTGTGAAGGGAGTAGGAAGAAGCTAACTGGTTCAACCTTATTTTTTCTAATCCTGACTGGAACAGCCTTGTGATAAAAAGAAGTAGAAGAAAAAGAGGAGAACAGAAGCAGCAGGGATAAGACATGGAAGAAGGAAGTTAAAGCAGTGAAGTCCTAGGGAATAAGTGAAATAAATTTATATCCTTGTTAAATACCTGCAGTTTCAGAGACTTCTTGTCTGACTCAACTCTGAGCACTGAATTTTATTTTTTTTTTCCTAAATTCCACCCCCCTCCAACTGTATAGATTTTGTCCTCCCAGTCTTTTGGGGATGATCACAGTTGTAATTAATACTGCAACTTGTTGACATTTGCTATGAAAAGTAATGTGGATTTCAACAGCCCAGTTGAAGCCCTGTTTCATTTCACTTACCATTTTGACTTTGAAAACCCATTTGGCATTGACAATGCAAGCAGAGCATTTTTGCAGGAGTGAGAATACTGACTTTTTTGCCATTACTGGTTGTAAGGAATGGTTCTTTCTGAATTTAATGTTTGTCAAAATGAATTGTCACTAGAAGGCTTACTCATGACTCTCCTGATCAAATCTTAAGCAGGTATTTATCATGGTTTTACTTACTTTTGGTGACTTGTCTTTTGTTTGTTCTGATGTACAACTAGAAGGAAAAATGAAATGGATCTCTTCTAAAAACTGTGAGCAATACAAACTTAAAGTTTTGATGCATCATGAAGGTGTGGTCTATATTAGGCATCTTGACCCTTAAAGGAAATGGAAGGCAGAAGGCACAGAAATTACAGTTTTGCTGAGGCCCTATGGAAGTGTAATCAAGTTGAATTTTGTTTGGCTTTGTTCTCTTTGGAGAATGGAATGGGCAATAATTTATGTTCCTGAGACTTTTTTTATTTGTAAAAAACCCCTTATTTTCCAGCATCACCTACCTATGACACAGCCCTGAGCCACAGTCTACCCTTCTGATGGAAATATCTCCTTCACAAATATCAGGGGATTTTAATTTTCCTCATATGGGTAGGATCTCCAAGGGGCAACCTGATCTATGAAAGGTGTCCCTGCCCATGGCACGGGGCTTGGAACGAGATGATCCTTGAGGTCCCTTCCAACGCAGGCCATTCTCTGATCCTGTTATTCTTTCCTCTGGCAGTATGAAATGGTGGTAGTGGAAAAAGATTGGTGCCTTCCAACAGCGTGCTGAGAGCTCTTTATAATTCCCATTGATGAAGCCCAAGTAAATCTTAGATGTTTGTAGGCAGTTCTGTGCAGATGGTCAGTAAAGAGTTAATGGAAGGTTTGGTTTGACCGACTCTTCTGTATGCTCGTGTGGAGGAAATAGTAAGGAACTTGTGTTTCCTCTTGCTTTACTGATATTTTTCCTTCATATTCATTCATGAAATTCAAACACACTCAGTAAGTAACAGCACCTAACAGGCTGCTGCTTTTTATTAATAGTCTTTGGAGGATAACAAAAGGAATGGGTGTAACCAGTTGAAATACTACTCTCTTGGACAGTCAATATGGAAAAGCAGTAGCTAAGCCTTTACTGTCTCTAGATGAACAAATTTTTGACTTTTCCACTCGGGCTCTGCTTGCTCTTTAGGGTGATTGGATTTGAGTATTTTCTGTTGTTTAATAGCAACTCTTAGAAACAGAAAAAAATGTTTAGAGAGAGAAGGAAATCTCAACAGCATCACTTACACAGATTTTTCCTTATGGACATTGCTGTATTGTTTTTTGGGTTTTTTTCATCTTACCTCCACTTATATCCATGTTTTGGTGAATCACACAGTTACTTCAAAGGCTGTTTCTTTGGGTCAAGATTAGAGATCCCTGAAATCATGAGAAAGCAGGAGATAAGGAAGAGAGTAAAGTTCTGCTGGGATTTATATCACTGGAGTGTAAAGAGGGGCTTTTGTTTATTTATTTCAGAGGTCCAAAATGTGCCAAGCTATTTCTGCTGCATTTCCACCTGGTAACTGAAACCAGAAGATAAATTCTGCATTAGTCAGGGAAAAAAGTGACAATGTATTCTGGGCCATTGATGTACTTGTGTTTGTTATGTGACATTCCCTCTTGTAAAGTTATGAGAGTGTCTGGGACCTCAGTACCCTGCTCATCACAACTCCTCATTGAAGGGGAAGGGTAAGATGGAAAGTTGGTCTGCTCTGTGACGGCTATTGGCCCTCAGGCATCCCTAGAAGATGCAGCCACATTGCTGGGCTGCTCTGCATAGGCCTCAGGAGCTGCCAAAATTACAAAAAGGTGGTTTTGCTCCGTTGCAGCCTTACACCAGCACAGCAGATAACACACAAAATGCTTCTGTTTGTCTAAGTGGAAAATGGTGGTAAGTGGCAAGAAAGTACAATTATTCAGTTTTTTACCAAGCTTTCCTTTCTTGGTTGTTTGGAACAGCCTAACTTTCCAGACACGGGACATGTTTATGAGTGTCTGTAATACTTTGTTTTTCCCCCCTGCGTTTTTCCCATAGGCTTGTCCACAGCAACACCCACTGGAGGTAATGAGCAGTGACAGTATCACTGCAACTTTCCCCTGGGGAGCTGCACAGCATTGGCTCCAGCAAGCTGACGCTGGGAGCAGTGGTTTTTATATAAAGGGTGGGATGTCTCTAGTCTCCAGCAGCATGTTTTCTGTCAACTGGGAGAAAATAGTTAAATAAAAAAGTCTAATAAACCTCGTCAAAGCGAAGCTGGGTTTTGGTTTACTCAGCTGCTGTAATGGGTTATGAGAATGACACAAAGTTTAATGCAATATAGTTTATTTTATTCCTGAAGTAGGTTCGTCGTAATCCAAGCAAGAAGTGGAGCTGTCATGATAATGTGAGCATTTTCAGTAGAAGCACGAGATTCTGTTTTTAACAGAAATTCAACCCTAGGCATATGAAAATGTGGTATTAAATAGTATAAACGTAAGAAGCTCCTGGTAAAGACATGGAAATGGCCTTTGCATGGCCCTCTGATGGGAAGACAGATCCAGTTGAATGTGCCGGACCTGAGAGTTTTGTTGCTCTGAGAGCTGGGCTATAATTTATTGAGCTGACAGGAGGAGTGAAGTATCTCCTCAATATCTGTGTTTGGCAGAGGAGATGAATGCATACATCGGGAAACAATGTTTAAGTGTTTTATTTCCTTATTTCAGCCTGTCAAACTGTCAGCGTAGTTAATGGCCACCAGGAGAGAGTGAGGGGAAGGGAGGGAGGGGAGGAGGAGGATAAATGGAAGGAAACAAAGGTGCTGTGGAGTCTGGAAGAAAGGAAAACTGGGAAAGATTAGCTAGGCGCTGAGGCATAATGGTCCGCTGGACACAAGCATCCAAACTCTCTACATTGGCTCAAACGTCTGCTCTGCTTCAGACTTCCAAGGAAATGTGTGGAGATAATGACTGTCCCGACACGCTGCACAAGATAACTTTATTTTACTCTATTAATATTGCTGTGGTAGTACTAAAAGATATTTCAGCAGGGCTTCATGTCCTATTTAAGTTGTGCGCTTTGCTGAAAGAGCATCTAATCTGAACAAGATGGAATTGGCTTGCCTAGATTTTGAGATCTTGGGATTCAGGTGTTTTCTTTGTGTTCTACAAACTGTCTGTAGCTGGACTTGTTCCTTTAAACAAACAAGGTTTGAATTGTTTCTTTGTTAAGTATACAGGGAAATGTAAGGGTTTGGGACTAAATTCTTCTTTCTGACACACCCACGCACCTTCCACAAAAGTCAGTACAAATGGAATGTATTTCATAAAAGAAGTATTTTTAAGGCCAAGCCAATATTATGTATTATTTTCATTGCATGGAAACAGAACAAGAGTAAAAAATATTTTTTTTTGTTTTGTTTAATGCATGTTTGGCTCAGTAACCACAGAGGAGGATAATATGAAATACTCCTGTACTTTAGGCAAAAATGACACTTTGTTTTCACTGCCTTGCTACTCATGGGGGTTGGCAGCAAGAGGACTTAAGTGTTCTGCCATAGGAGGTGGAGCTGGCTTTCATACACCCAGATGAAGCACCTTCCGAACTGCCTTTGGGACATAAACAGCCCAGGGCAGGATCTGTCCCAAACTGGATAAATGACGAAGCTGAAACTTTTTGGGCTTTGTGGAGAGCGTGTGGCTCGGTTGTGGCTTAGCCTGAGCAACAAAAAGTCCTCCCCTTGTGCATCAAGGCTGAGAACAGATCCCATATGGAGACAGGGATTAAACCTTAGGATGTGTAGTTTTGAGTTAGAGGAAATCTTTGGGCATTGCTTGTTCATGTCAGTGAGGCCACAACTTTGTATGCAAAGCCACTCTTGTTTCATGTGGCGTCACAAGGTATGAATTTGAACTGGGCATGGTAAAAATTGGTTTTCCTTTGACAGAGCATTGTTGTAATAGTTGTGTATGTTCTATCAAAATGCACATTTCTAATTAAATATTTTACAAGATTCAAGTAGCTTTCACTTGATTTTGCCTAATGCTTCTCAAAAAATTTATCTAGGTCAAACAAATTATTAAAATAAGGTAAGAATGGTACAATATTATTCAGCATGATTTAGTGTTTTTATTATGTTAATGGTCCAAGCTGTCAGTTTTCCTGTAGTCTTTTCAATGGTGGAGAATTTTAAAAGGAGTTTTGAAAGATAATACAGAAGGTTTTTGAAGTCTTATAGTATGTTTTTGGTTATGAGGAGAGCTATGAAGAATACATGGTGTATATTTCTGAAAATAGTTATTAGGTGTTGGAGGGTGGTGCTGCCTTGAGAGACAAGTCAGCCTGGCTGTGCAGAATTGAAAAAAAAATAAGTAAAATAGCATTATGTTGGGAGGAAATGAGGAGAGCAAGGGATGAGAAGGATGACTTTCACTGTGGTTAAGAGTGGGACAAGACTGCTTTTATGAACACTGAGGTAGCTGTGTGCTTACATCATGTGTTTTATGGCTTTATGGTGGGACTTAAGCTAAAATCTTCATGGTATTGGAAGTGCTCTGGTTTAGCACTGTTAGAAAGAAGTGTTACTTATTTGTCCCTGTCATCATATGGGCAGCTGAAAGGATAAAATCTGAACCCAGTCTTCAAACTTCAGAAACATGATGTCAGTAGAATATAGTAAGACTTTTAAAATGCACATTTAATCAAACCCATGGACCCTACTTGGTGCATGTACAGTCATGTGCCCAGGCTCTGTGGTCTCAGGAGATGCAGCAGGGAACAGTGTGTGCTCCAAACCTGACTTAAGGATTGATTTCTAGGGACTCAGGGAAGGTGGAGCTGCTGATTGAGGGATATGTGAACTGAACGGGGCAGCCATTGCCGTGCCGGGGAGAACCGAGCTGCCAGTGAGCTTTTCCTTCTTCCTTTATTCATGGTTCATTGGAAAAGAACATGCTTCATTTCAAACCTGTAGCAGCATTACTAATGTCTGAATACAGAGACAGTACTGTATCTCTGTATTTACATTTTCCATGTGATTGTCATGCCCACGTGAGTTACCTTGCTTTGCTAAGCTGTTGTGGGAGCTTAATATTAAACAACTGTATTTCAGCCCTGAATTTTGAGGCTCTTTGCTAAAGTGGTGAAATGAGACCAAAGTGCAAACTTGCATGGCTGGACAGACTGAAGAAGTGAAGCAGAACACTAAAAAGAAGTGACTTTGTTACTCAGCCAGTTTTTCAAAAGGAAAGAGAGTTTATGTGAATCCCTGGAAACTTCTCCACATTGTTCTCATTCAGGAATATACATAGGAGATACTTTTTGCCAATAAAAGCATTAATTCATGGGTAATGTGGAGTCCTTGCCATTCCCATGTGAAAGCTCTGCCAGATTGGGTCAGATGACTCCACCTTCTAAAACTATGTATGTTTATGACATGCACTGCTTTAAGCCATAAATAAATCTGTGGCATTGTGCCTGTAATAATCTTTCTGCAGAGCTGTACAGCATACTACCCATTAGCTGATGTATTTATCATGCTTACTGTTCTTTTCCATTATGGCTGTAGTACAAGTGTGATGGTATCTGGTAAAGTAATTTAAAAAGTATTGTTTAAAGTACAAAAATACGGATCATGGGAAGTACCCCTGAAGGTAAGGGAGCTCCATATGGGCACAGAACTAATAATAGTGTATCATTTTGTTGCTCATACATCTGAAGTTTATCCATACACACTGTGTGTGTGTGTGTACAAATACACACAAATCATTATCTGAGATATCTTGAAACTCTCATGCTTGTGTATACTCGAATATCATAAAAACAATGTTAATGCAAACACATATGATTATAAGATTCCACGTGGGGAGATGTTCATGGGGAGATACTATTTTAATAGTACTTCCCCATGTAATAGGGGAGATATTATTCTTCTTCTACTTCTCTAATAGTAGAAGGAGGTGATGATGTAGTGGAAGACTTTATTACAGTATAAAGATATAATCTGTATCTACGCAGTGTTAGACATCCAGAGCTAAGGAAATACCAACTGTTCAAGACTAATGTTCCTTTTTTCTTAATTATTTGCTTTTTTTAGGAGTAAAGGCATGATTTTGCAATGAAAACATTTTGTAATTAATTTACCTTTATTCTTATAGTCCTGTTGTTTACCAGTTATACATAGATACTTTAAAAAGAGGGGGTTCATCATTAAATGTGACTTCATCACAAACCCTAATTTTCTTTAACTCTGTCTGTTTACATATTTTCTTCTGGCATTTCTGCTGGTTCCTAGCATTTAAAAAAACAACTAACTATTCCTTGAAATTCAAAACTATCTTGAAGCTGTATGATTTTAGAAAACCCATGAATTCTGTGTCTAAGTATTATGGAGTGTCCATGAAGAGTGTGGCATTTTGGCATCTCCCTTCTGGCAGCAGTTGAATACTATTAATTCCAAAGTAAAGAAAGGTTTCAGAGCTATCACGGGACTTGCCTGGAGAAGGAGCAGTGAGGGAAGTTCAGAGGGCTTTGCTGTAGAAGTCTGCTGTCAGCTGTCTAATGCTGCACTCCACCCTGGCAGCTCGTGGTGGATGTTGTGATGCTGTGCCCACATCCTAAAGCTGCTAAAATAGAAGGTTTACAAGTTTGCCAAGAAAATAACTTTGTTTTTTGTAGATGTTCTTCTGTGGATTTAAGAAAAAGGCGCTGTTGAGGGAAACCTTTTAGAATTTCTGATTGGAACATCTCTGCATAATTTTGTGCAGTAGGAAACTCCTAAGCTATCAGACAAAAGAAGTCAGTGGTCCTTTCAGGTCCCTTTCTCCTGAAATACTGAGTAAAAGAACACCATACTCATTAGAGCAGGTTCTCTGTACTCAGTTTCTTTTCTGTCCTGGAATTTACTTCTTTATTCTCCTTTCCAAAAGCCAGTCTTCATCTTCCATATTAATTTTGTCTATTGCTGTAGTTGCTGGGGCATGAGTTATCTCCAGGCCCTGCCATTGCCAACTATATTGCCACTCGGCCTAAAAATTGCATGTGCCAGGTTCCCTGGAAATCTCCAGTGCAAGAAACATGAGCTGACAGGACACAGCACTTTCTGGGGATGTCTCCTTCTCTCACTGGCATTTCTGAAACAAGGAGCTCAGCAGCAGCTTCCAGAGCTCTTTCAGTCAAGTAGAAGTCCAGGAGACTAGGTTCTGTGCTTCTAGTGACACTTCTGCTGTAGTGTCCCCATGTTATTTATTTCCTTGGTTAACCAATCTGCAAAATTGATAATGGTGATCTATATCTTGAAATTTGCTGGAGACTTACAGCCTGATCCAAACTCTACTCAAGGAAATGAGAGACTCCTATCTATCAATTCTGTTTTTTAGTTTAAGGCATTGTGCAACATAACAATTAAAGGTTGCAGCGATTTGCAGTAGAGCTTTCCATCTGCAGAACCAGAGCTTTAGTTCCCTGGTGTTTGAGTCCTGTGAGATCCCTAGATAAATCTAGGTATGCAATATGAAAAATTACTCCTGTTTAAACAGTGTTAGGGCAATAGAATAAATGCAAATGAAATCTCCTTGACCCTGGTTTTGAACAGTCTTAATTGGAATTATGGAATCATGGAATGTTTTGGGTTGAAGGACCTTAAAGTTCATCTTGTTCCAACCCCCTGCCATGGGCAGGGACACCTTTCGCCAGACCAGGTTGCTCAGAGCCCCATCCAACCTGGCCCTGAACATATTCAGGGATGGGGTAGCCACATCCTCTCTGGAAAATCTGTTCCATTACTTTACCACCATCTGAGTCAAGAATTTCTCCGTAACTTTTAATCTAAACTTGCTCTCTTTCAGGCATTAGGCAAATTAGACATAACACAGCAAGAAGTTACTGGGGTTTTTTGTTTTTTGGGTTTTTTTTTTTGAAGTGTGGGTGAGGAATCATAAAGCATATGCATTTGTGTCTTATGTCTTCTAGAAGTGCAGCAAGAGGATGCTTCTAAGTCTCCACTTTGTTCCTAATTTTACAGCATTCTGTTCATTTCTGAGACAGAAAAGATGCCAAAGATCAAAAGACCTCTCTATTAGCTCTGTCTGATGCTTGGGTTTGTTGGAATGACTGAGCACTGACTGGATCTGTGGTCCAGAGACACTGTGGCTCGGCCACTGGTATTTGTCCAGTAAAAATCCCTGAGTAGCACAGGAGTTCTCAATCACTAGCTTTGTATTTAGCCTCAAATACAGTATTTAAATAAATAAAAAAAAAAGGAACAAAAGAAAAAAGAGCTGCCAGGAGGATCTTGCTTTTTGATCATTAAGACAGCAACAAAAAATTATCCCTGTTTAGTGTAGGTTTTGAGATTGCTTTGGTGCCAGGAGTTCTGCCACCTGTTCCCAGCAGGACAAGGTGGGGATAAGAAGAAAACTGGTAATCTTTGAGAAATAAAATATACATGTGCACTTACAAAGTGAACTTTGATAATCTTTATAGTGAATGAGGTAAACCATCTCAGCATTACAAATCACTCAGAAGATGAGCTGCTGTGGTGCATCCCAGACAGCCAGGGACTCTGTTTTCATTTATTTAAAGGAACCTCAGCAGGCAGTTTCAGACAGAAATCTTGCGCTTTTTTTTTTTTTTTTTTTTTAAATTAAAAACAAAACAAACAAAACCCCCAAACTAAAGCAAACAAACAAAACCCTTACCATGGCAAAAGGTCTGTATATTATCTCTTCTTTATTTTTCCTATTCTGCTTTTCCCAAAGCTTGCAAATGAGGTAGTAAAATCCCTTCTAAACCAGAAGGGATGTTGCTTGGAAGAAGTCAGACTAGATGTCATGAGAAGTCATACAGGTTATATGCTCATGCAAATTACCACTGTTACATGCACCTCAATGTCCTGCAGGACCTGACCTGTTGGGCAGGGTGGGGGCAGAACCAAATATTTATAAACATTAATAAATTAGAAGATGCCCTAAGCAAAATGAAATGCAATGAAAAGCACCTGTCCAGGCTGGAGCTGGGCTACCTCCTCATCTGGAAGGTCTACTTTCCCAAAGACATTTTCCCATCCTTGCTTCCCCCGGCAGGTGTTCAGAGACCCTCTCTCCATCAAGAGAAGGGACAAGAGGAAGCAGGGAATTAACCCTTTGCTTAGAAGAGACTAGGCTTCTTCTCATACTTGGCAAATAACAATCAGAAGATACTACCTCAAAAAAAAAAACAACCAAACCCAAAATCTGCATTGCTGTGGTTAGAGGGATCAGAGGTAACAGATAAGAACCTCTTGCTGTTGAAAATAAGACGAGCACTGTTAAAATGGTGGCAGTGGGGTCTTGAGTAGCAATGAAGGCGTTAAATAATTTCTGGCAGCCCATTGATCATGTAAAACCATAAAGCAGTTCCAGTAGAAAGAGATGTGTAGAGGTAGAAAATATCCGTCCGAGTGCATGCTCTCTGTGGATAATAAAAATTACCCACTTTCTCACAGATGTCAAATCTGGCAGTTTTCCACTAAAAATTTGGACTGCTTATCAACTATCCAAATTATTTTAGTGTCTGTTGAAGAGTGTGTTTGGCAGGGTTTCCAGTAGGAAAATAGGAAGTCGATTTGAAAACATTAATACTATTTGAATACAACTGCTTAAGCTGATTGTTTCTTAGATGAACTCCAGTGGAAACAATTCTTCCCTGCAAGTCCCCAGAAAGTCTCCAGGTGGAGAAACTGGGGATGTGAAATTAGTGCTTAAGAGGGCAGGGAGAGGTTTGTCTCCAGGGGTTTTACCATTCTCTTCCTCCTGTTTTACTCAATTACATAGATCCTGTTTAAATAAGTGGGGATAAAATAACTGGACAAGTAAGTATTTGAGAGGAAGGAGAGCTAAGAAGGAGAGATATGGACATTGAAGAGAGCAAATATGCAAATAACCTGTGTTGCTTTTAGGGTTCTGAATGAACTTCAGTAGTGTGGGAAAGGGAGGGGATTGAAGCCTTTGTTACGATGTGTGTGCAGTGGGAAGGTGCCATCAAAGCAGTAACTGAGGGATTGGATTAGATACCCCAAAAATGGGAAAAAAGGACAGTAGAGAAAGCAGTCAGGGGTATGTTGTTATTTAAAATTGTGCATGTTTCACTAGTCAACTCCTAGAATAACACAGGATTTTTGGGGATAAAACTTGACCTTGTAAGAGGATGGACAAGCACTTGTGTTTAACATAGGGTTTCCTTCATCTTTCTCTGAATTAAAAATGGCATAATAAATCAGAGGAGTGGCAGTACTGCTGTTAGGCTATAACTGAGACACAGCAGAATGAATCCAAGAGAGGAGAGCATCAGAATAATAAAGTGAAAATTTCCTGATTGTGAGTTTGGCTCGAAATGAGCTTATAACTATAGATCGTGAATATCATAAAATACTTGAAAACTAAGTAACAGGACACTGATTCACTTCTGAAAGGAAGTGATGGAAGTCATGTTCTGGCAGGTACTTCCACTGGCTTTGACAGGCTATTTTAATGCCAGCAGAAGTAAGTTAGTATGTCTAACTGGGGATATAATCACAGTAATGTTTTACTGAGTTGTTCACAGAACAAAAAGTAATAGGAAACAAATGCACTCTGGTGTCCTGGTGTTCTAGACACCTTCTGTCAGATCTTGAAAATGTCTTGTCCTGGCTTGGGCCAGGAGAAGTGCTGGAATAGAGCTGTTGCAGTAATAAGATTTTTTTAAAGTTAAATCAGTTTCAAGCCAGTGCAGTGTTAATGGGGCTGCAGACAGAGTAGCACAGTTATTTCTCTTCTTGAATCCTGTAACTCTTTTGTGCCCTTACCAGACTTAAAAGTGCATCAGCAGAAAAGCTCAGTCCTGCCTCCCTATTTACTGCTGCTGTTCCTACACTGCCGGGGAGATTGGCTTGTTGCTATAGCAGGAACTGTGCATGTGAGAGAGGGAGTTGCTGCTCCAGAGAGCTCATGCACTGCAGAGGTCAGAGTCAAGTCTCTGATCTGTCAGTGTACTGATACACTTCTTAAAACAGCCCTCATAAAAATTCTCTGGCTTTACCACATCTAATCTTTTGTTCTGGTGCTTAAAGAATAATTGTCAATCCTTGTCTGAAGGATAACAATGGAAATTGGATGGTTTTCTGATTTGGTGGAATTGTTGATACAGTGAAATAGAAATTTATTACTTGGATTTGGGGGAGGAAGTCAGAATTTTATCTTTCAGAGGATTGTCAGGTCTCTTCCAAAAGGTGATCTCTGTGGTGTTCCCATTTGCCTCAGGTTGAGTGAGATTCCCTGAGGTTTTGTCCAACTGTTGTTTCCTGGGCAGCATTGCACACTGTGGGAGAGCATTTACTCTGGGAGGGAGAACACAGCAGGGTCATTGCCCTGGAGTGGGGCATAGGGTAAGTCAGGGAGAATAGTAAATACACTTGAGCTATTAGTCTGGAGCAGTCAAGAGGAGGAAGGAAGGGGGGAAAAAAAAAAAAAAAACAAACCCCACAAAAAACGAGAGGTCTTTGAAATACTTGGTTTTGTTTGTTTGAAGGGAAAAGTGTTTCTGTCAGGTCAGGATTAGTTAATATCTTTTATTCATGCTTCACCATTGAGTCAGGAAATGTGTTCCCAGATACAGCCTACTGGAAGTGCTGAATTCATCTGTGGAGTATCTGAGAGATTTTCTTGTACATCTGTGTTAGAGCATTGTCTATCTTCAGCCGTTGTATTTGCACAGGATGATTGTAAGATCCCTACGTGCCCAATTCTGGCAAGTGTTGACTTTTTACTTTGTTGCCCCTGGTAGGGAATGCCACCAGATAAATGCTCAGTGCTATCTGAGAAGTTTTTCCTCTTCTTTTCAGGGCACAACACAAAGAGAATAGGTGAGAGAATTAAATATGTGGATGTGAGGCATGTCAACATACTGAAAACCTTATCAGTTTTGATTCTTTAATAAAACTAAGAGAAACTTAGATCAAACCCAAAGCAAAGCCAACCACCAAACAGGAAAAAATTTATTTTTATTAGTAAGGAAGACATCTGACAAAATTGCTTTTGGGTCTCCTAATCTGTGTCTGTGGTATCAAAATTTCAGCACATTTCAGGTTTTCCTTATGTAATATAAGTGTATAAATTCACTCTTTGCTATGTGTTCTGTGTTTGGCCATCACAAAAGGATGGGCAGTAAATTTGAATTAAAACGTCTCTATACTCCTTCCGAATCTTTAGTGTCAAAATGGGATGTCAACAGGCCTTTTTGTCTAGGTGATTTATGTGGATCTGCCATGTTATTGGAATCATCACTTAAAGGCCTGTATTACTTTTTTTGAGGTTTTGGTGGTTGGTTTGGTTTTTGTTTTTTTTTTTTTTTTCACTTGGGAGAAGGCTTTCAATATTTCCACCGTCTTCTAAGTTTTCTCCAGCTGACAACAGAAAAAGAACTCTCTAGGAAAGAGAGTGAAATCCTGACACTGGGATGGAGTCTAGGTCTAAAACCAGTCTTTTTGGCTTCACCCTGGTCTACTCCAAAGATTATAAGGGAAGGGCCTTTTTGTCATTCCTGTCATGCAGAAAGAGGAAGTTGTAGGAGTTCCACAAGGCTCCATTTTGGTAATATTTCAACACAGTTACGGGAACTGGTTTTGATAATTTACTTAAAATTATCATAAAGCGTTGATTATTATTCTATTTTTTTTCCTCAGTGATTAAACCAGAACCAAGTTAAATGCTTTACGCACACCTCCAACTGTCCAGTGCTCAAACTTATACAGTCTTTTAACTTTTGGGCCTACTTTTACATGCAAAACAGGACGATTTGATGACAGAGGCTTCCCCAAAGCCAGAGGCATTTTCTCTTCCTGTTCTCTTGACAACCATAATTCTTCTGATATCATGGGCATAAATGTCCTTGATCTTCACAAACATATAGCTGGTGGGCATTATAACAGGTCTCAGCTTGCTGGCAGAAGTCTGTAAAACTGTTTTGCAATGTGGATAATAAAATACTTTCCTGCTTCTTTATATGGTTTTAACACGCATTCGGCATTGCAGTTCCTCTTAAACTGCTTTCCAGATTTTTTTTGAAATAAAAGTTGAGAGAGCATGACTGATTTGGGTCCTGGTTCTGCATGTTCTAAGTGCTCAAAGCTGGTCAGGACCTGCAACTGTTCACAGAGTTAAAGTGTGTGGAAGTCTATTACTTGAGATAGTTTTCCTGATAGAGCTTGGATTCATCTCTTTAGGACTAGTAATAGAAATTTCATGAAATTTCCCCTTTTGATCTCACTCTGTGAGCTGTTGTGGCTCAGCAGGAGTTCTAGTTGTCAGGATTTTCAGATTGTTTCATTTTTGTTTGTTTTAAAAGTTGAAAATTTAGCACTTGCTGGTGGATAAAGTTGACATTGGTGAAATCCTAGCATAAAAAATAATGTGACCTTAACAAGTCTACAAAGACAATATGTCATTTTCTGATAGTCCTCCTCTCACTCCCCATTCTGTGCCCAGCTTTAGGTGAAAGTGATAACAACACACAGAGTTCTGTGAATCTAAGCCTTTCTGTCTTGTTATGTCTTCCTGCAGTTGATTTTTTCTGTGTTTGGATAGACTGTAGTCTCAGCTTGAGTGTTTGTCTTGGTGGCTCTCTGGTATTTTAGCAGGAATTTCTACTTGCTGTTGTCACTTCAGCATTATTCCCTGTCCCTGGAAGTGTTCAAGGCCAGGCTGGATGGTGCTCAGAGTTACATGGTAAGGTTTCCCTGCCCATGATAGGAAGGTTGTAATTTAGATGATCTTTATAAGGTCCCTTCCAACACAAACAATTATATAATTCAGAATCCATCTGTAAGTCTGTTTTTTCCAGGATTTTCCTACTTTTTGTTGCTGGGAGGATTTAAAAAACTTCTTCCATGTGGATGAGGCCTGCCCTGTGATTCATTAGGAGTGACTTAGGCCACCTCGTCATTTGCAGCTTGCAGTTTTGAAAAGCTCGCATCTCCAACCATCCTGCATTTGAAAACTAATTAGCAATTTTACTGTTCATGGATCAATCAGTTTCATATATCCTTAACACAGGTAAAGAGCTTTGCAGGAGTAAAAGGAATTTTATTAATGAAAAAAGATTGTGATTACTGAGTCTGAAGACCAGCACTCACAGGAGCGCATTGATTGTTTGTCATAAGTGGAAAGTGTAAATAAATATTCTTTTATGATTTTTCATTTTTTAAGAGGGTAATCTTTAAATAAACTTCTACAAACCTATTGGAAAAGGAGCTTTATTCCTTTAGCTCTTTCTTAGGTAGAGTGGTCCCTACTAGCTTTTGAACAAGATTTGCCCAAGAAATCTTAGCAACTTAGCGAAAGAAAATAAATAAAGCAGCACATTTTAAATCAACTGCATTCTAAAAGAAAATATTTTTTTACCCAAAACACCCACATATATGTTAACATACAGAATTAGTCCTAACCTGCCAAAAGAAGAAAATGCACAACACCTTTCAAAGATGCAAATTGATAATTAACAAAACAATAGAGTTCTAGCCTTCCATTGCTGAGGTGCAAATTGATAATCAGATTGCAAGGAAAAACTGGTGGCTTCTATTTAAGATTTGAGAGGAGGCTCCCTAAGAAGGAGGGGAGAGAAAGGGACTAGGTGAAGCAACCAGTTCTACAGTGGGAAAAACCCACATAAGGGGCACGGGATACACCAGGCTGGTATCTGCTGTATGGCTTGCATGTTGTTAATTGTGACAACAGGAATGAGAAGGAAGTGGTAAAATTTAGTTATGTTGTGGAATTGCAGATATTTTTCTCTTATATATCCAGTGCCCTACAGTGATGTTGATGGGAGAAAATGCAAACCCTGTGTAATATATATATTTTTTTTTCACTTACCTTTGGCAGTTCTTCACTTTGCGCATTAAATTCCATCTCTTGTATTTTTCCTAATGTTTCATACACCCATGAGCAGCTGCAGGTAACTGCCAGTTTATTTTATCCCAACTTGTCTCAAATATATTTTATCCTTTCCAAATATGAAATTTTACATAATGATTTCTACTTGAGTTTAAGAGCAAATAAATAATGAGATCTGCCATGGGCTTTTCTAATAGGAAATTTTAGTGCTCAGTGCTTGGGCAAAACAGGTTGTTGTACTGCAGGAAATTGTCATGTTGCAAATTAGAAAGGACATGAGGAACTGGAGATTTGTTCGGAGAGTTGTAATTTGGATGCAAATTTTAAAGAAATGGTCATAAACTTTGTTTTGTGTTTTCCCACCATCCAAGTTGTGTTTGTTCTGTGCTTTTGGCCAACTGCAATAAAATTGGTGCCTTAGGTCATATCCTGTTGTGGCCTGTAGTATTTCTGCTACTGTGTACCTGTGAAAGTTGATGGGTTTTAATGGGATTTTTGCTTAGTTTGATTTTAATTTACCAGTGACTGGTTCCCAGTGCTGTTTAATTTTTAACATCTGATCTCTCCTGAAAGATCTGTATCTTAGCATGCGTATGTCCATTTTAATTTTGTTCTTCTGAATTCTTTTCTCTTGAAGTTTTGTTACTATGGAATCTGCATTTCAAAAGTAGAAGAGTAATTTAAGGATAAGACCTTTTTAATAATCTGAATAATTTGTGGCATTTGACAAATACATAGATATATAGTCTGGAATTTTTAAGACGGGTTGAAGTATTCAAGACTTGGTTAATTTGAAACCAGGCTGTATGATTAAATGTCCTGGATATCATGGAAAGTTTCAGCCATAATTATACAATTTTAATGAATTTGTTGCTCTTGAAAATGTTGAGTTGACAGCTGCTTAGGATGAAGTCCTGGCTGGTTGCAGCACATGATAGGTAGGGGATTGCAGAGCTCTGAGCGTGCTGTGCATTGCTCGGCTCCCTCTCAAAACGAAGTTGAAGATCACTCAGTAAACGACCAGCTGAGCCCTCCCTTTCCATCAACAGAGCAGCAGCATTTTATTTTGTGGACAGCTGGCTGGTAGAGAATACTTGACATCTTCCTCTGATTTGTGGTCACCATGTGTTAGTGTATGTCAGTCCACCAGGATGGTTGTCACGGCCCTCATCGTGAGGAGGAGTGGAGGAATTTTGGATGCTGATACCGGCAGTGACAGTACTCTTGAGCCTGTATTCAGGAAACAGATTAATTCGTCTTCCAGGTGCCAAGATTTAGCACCTTTTATATATTTTGATTAGCACTAAATAGGAGATTTTTTTCCTTAGTGGTATAATGGCTTGTTGCATTTAGATACCACTTATTACAAACTAGATTCTGACACTGAATATTATCTGACTTCTCTGAAAGCCAACCCCTCTTGAGTGAATGTGATGCTTGACAAGTAAATAATAGAGTATGGTGCCCTATGAATGTGTTTTAACCTGCTCTACTTAAGTTTTCTTAGCCTTGATGCATGTATTTAAAGAGTCTAGTATTCAAGGCATGGAAGGATGGAAAAGTTTGTTTATGCATTCAATAATTTCTTCTTGGGCAAGATTCATGTTGATGTCATTCTACACAGCATTTTATTATCCTGCCTCTGGTACAAAGGGGCATATAATCTGAAGGTTGGGGGTGGACTTATTTTTTCAAATAAAAGCCACTAAGGCCAGCACTTTTGTCCCTTTTCATGCCTTCTGAAGTCTGTGTGATTTCTAACCCTTTATTTCTTTTTTTCCAGGCTATTCATGTTTGCTGTCGGGCAGGGCAAATCAATCTTTTCTAAGTACTCTTTAATCATAAATCCAGATGTATTAAGCTTGCTATTACCTACCCAGTGGTAGTCAGAAAAAGGCAGGGGAGAATGTCTAGTCAGTGTGGCTGAACTGTGATTGTGATCACAGGGCTGCTTGCTCTGTGCACCTTCACTCTTGGACTGCAGTAATGCTTTTGGTCTTGTTGGTGAGCTGCCTTTTTAAATTTTTGGTCTTATTTTTATTTAATAGAGGCTATGTTAGTATTCTGTCTAATTATTTTGTTTTGCAGCGTCTGTTTTGTGTGCACTGAATGTTGATTCCCCTTAGCTTACATTTCCCCTCTGGTTTTCAATAAATCTTGGTGGACCTTTGTATCCTGCCATCTTTTCTGCCCTTATTCCCTAGAGTGCTAATTCCCCCCCTCCAAATATCTGTAAAATCAGCATTTTATTTTTTTCCCTCCTGAGCAGCTATTGCCATCAGCTGTTATAAATATAATGGCTTTAGATGTGTCCCTATAATACACTGACCCCTCTGTCTGATTTATCATTAATTTCCTGTGATTTGTTCCAGGCTTGAACTAATACCTTCCCCCCCAGGGTCTTGAGTTAAAAAACCACACTGAAACCCACTTCCTTTTGCTTTTGTACCTGGAATATTAATCGTATTGCCACCAGCATCCCTGGCACACAGAGACATCCCACCACAGTTAACGACATCTGAGTGTTTTCCACCGGCTTCTGTAAGAACATTCAAGCTTCTTACACTTATTTCTGAGCTTGTATTTTATCTTGCTACTGTTTTCCACTCCAATACCCACACTCTGACTTATTGGAAAACTAAGGTTTATCTCCCTGAAGTTCTTGCCAGTTGCTTCTTTCTATTTCTGCTTTGTGCCGGTAAAAGCAGAAAAGGTACGACCATTTGCAGTGGGACTTGGGCTCTGCCTAACAGTATTGGAATATTTGTAAGTTATGGTTTTACTAGGCTTGGAAGACTTTCTATGCATTAATTAATATTAATTAAAAATACTGAAAGAGGATAATCATGCAAGTGCTGCAGCATAGTTAGCAGAAAGTATTGAATCTTGGGTTTTAAGTTTTCTTTATTTTAATGTATTGCTCTTAAAGTGGGATGTGTTTGGAACAGGTTGAAGGCATGGTCCCTGGCAAAGCGGTGAAAAATCTCTACTTGGCTCTGCTGAGCACAGGACACACAGATAGTGTGTTCACTGCAAGATTGTTGGAACTGGAGGTGAAGGAATGTTTAGACGTGTTGTCCATTACAGCTATGTCTTCTAAGTCACCTTCTCTAGGCACTGTGAAAGCCATGTTGTCTTTTAAACTTAAAATCAGAAATTTCAATTAGTCCTTTGGAAATAATTCTCATGCCAGGGTGCATTTATTAATGTCGTGTTTGTTCTTAAAATTATAGTCAGCTCTTCCTAAGCAAAGGACTGAAGAGGTTGTTGTGTAGGAACCTGTTCCTTTGTAGCTAAGGCTCATCAATACCCCTTATCATTTTCCTGTTCTGCAGTGCAGCCTGACAAGCAGTTACAAATCCTTGCTTAGGACATGTTTGCAAACCTGGTGTATCCATAGATCTTCCTGCCAAGACAATAGGAGCTGTCAGTCATTGCTACCTGTGAAAATTAACACCCCAGAAAAGTAAATCCACTCTGACCTGTTTTGAATTTTATCTCTTTTGATATTAAAAAAATAAAATGTGGTATTTTGACAATCTGGAAATCTTAATACTTATTTGCTTGATTTGGAATTGTTTTGTATAGCTACTGAAATGGTTTAGCAGCCTTTGATCATTATAAATAGAGTGTGTGAACATCTATGTATATGCAGCAAGAATAATGAAAAGCATGCTCTATGTTGCTTATTGTCTGCAAACCTGTTGCTAACCAGATTCAGTTTTAACCTCTGAGGACCCACAAACACCTTAGTTGGTGGAGCTAATACTGTAACAACAGTACAGACACATAAACATTTGGAAAGTAAAACATCAAGTCCTTACTCCTCACAATGTTTCTTGAATTAAAGACTTCAAACACTGGGGCTGTAGGTAGGGTACAGCTTGGTCCTGTGTCAGGAGGACACACTGCTTCTCATGCCAGGAGTGAAACTGCCCAAGAGCAAAGCACGTCTTGAAAGTTCTGTTTCTTGCAGACATTTATGCATAAAGACTCCATTTGTAAGGCAGAAGCATCTAAAAATAGTATGTTGTAGTATGGTTAACAAATGATACTGAGAGCAGAGGAAAAGCTGTAGTGCCACATTTCCAGGTTTGCTTGCTAGATTGGGGGCATATGTGGGGGTAAGACATTGCTAGTCATCCCTTCATACATACTGGTGCCTGATATCCTTGGTTGTTTATGTCTGAAGTTTCAAATACCTGGAGAGATTTTCTGTAATATAAAGCTAGATTTTTTTTTTTAAGTGCCTAGCCAAAAAATTCCAAGATTTAATTTATAAACATTAGGATTAAAGCAAAAATATCGTGATGTCTTTGTCATCAGACCTTAAGTCAGCAGTGCTTCTGCCAGCTTTACCCAGAAGCAGCAGGGATAGAGACCTGATAAAAATGCAATGAAAGCAGAATTCTTGTGCATTCACAGATGTGTAGGAGATGGATCTTTGAGAGAAGTGCACATGCAATGGCTTATGCTTAGGAACACCAACATCAGTTTCGTGGTGTGTACTGCATTACCAAACCACTGGTGTGTAATAAAGCTGCCACAGTGATGGCAGCCACTTATCCAAACACTGTCAGCTCTTAGTATCACTAAGAGGCTGTTTGTCCATACTTGGGCTCATTTGCCCTGGGTGACTCAGGTCTGTGTTCTGGAGCATCTTTTGGCTACAGGGCAGATCAACCTGCTTTGGTGTTTGTGTGACTTTTGGGGGCTTTGTTTTGTTTGGGGATTTTTTTTAAAACATGTTTAGCAGTTTTTATGCCACTTAGCACCACATCCTCCTGCCTTTGGTGGCTTGTGGCTGATGATACCAAGCAAGTAGTGGTAGAGCAGTACAAACAGTATTTCTACTCCAAGAAAACATCCCAAGATCCTCCATCACTACAAATCTTTCAGATAAAAGGTTCATTTGATGTTTTGGAGAGCCAGATAGCTGTTTTTTCTCTTCATCTTCTCTGTGTTAACTGTATTAACTGCTTCCCATTTGATCTGAGCTCATGGGAGCACCTGTGGTCAGGTATCGGAGTGCCCAAGGTCTTTTCTTCCTATCATGGTTGCTATTTCCTCTCCTGGAAGCCTTACCCTTGCATTTCTGCTTTGAAATGGTTGTCTCCTGGGCAGACAAAGGAGTGCAGTGCTGCCAGCTGGCTTGCTGCCCCTCCTGCCCATCCGTGCTGTTGCAGACACCTTTCAAAGCGTGGGGAGAGGTGTAGGTGGCGTGATGCTGGGCTGGGGCAGCTCCAAGGCTGCATGCCTGAAGGAAGGATCAGGCTGCCTCGGCCAGAATGGCTCAGGACAGGCTGCTGGGAACAGTATTTCAGACCCCACAGATGCACTGACATAATTTCAGCATTGTTTGGGACCACATTTATGAGAGTCTTACTGCAGGGTCTGCTCTGCAAAGAATGGGATTTACAGATAACTTCAGGGAGGGGGAGTCTACTGGAAAGCTGCAGTTTCTGCCTATTTTGGTTAACTGATTCAGCCTTTCGAGGTCATTTAGGGTGGATTGATATGTTCTCATTCTCCGTATGTGCGGCAGTGCAAGGATCCTGCAGATTGCAATAAACGGGGAAAGGGAAGGAGCAGATTGTCCTACCGGAAAGTAAAAGACTCTTTCAGGATTGTGTAGGTTGTGTAATTTGAAGATCAACATTGCTTATGGTGAACAGATGGAGAAGATGATTAGAAGCTACAAGTGCCCTCCTGTGCTATAGGCCCAATGTCAGATAAACTACCTCTACAGAAAATTATCACTTTCTGAAATTCTAGGACAACTGTAGGTTGTATTCTATGAAATTGAGAGAGAAAACTGGTGTGAGGAGGAGGAAAGTATCTAGACTGTTAACTGTGTGAGACTGCAAACTGCCTCTCAGGAAGCTCAGATTCAAGGTGATTTTAGTGTCTGTGAGTGCTCAACATTGCTTTTATGAAACTGTGCAAGAGGAAATTCCCATTATTTTAGTCCTGGAGCTCACTGTGGCTATCATTAGTGCAAACCAGGGTGATTTTTCCTTCAGTGAGGGCATGCTCACTTGCCTCATGAGGTCTAACAGTGCAGTATTTGTACACCAGAAAACACATGCTAAAACCTGAACAAGCACTGCATTTTGCCACATATGACTGTAGGAAAAGCTTATCTGAGAACTCCTGGTTGAGAGGCGTAGACTGGTGTGTGTGTGTGTCTGTTGCAGCAGTGTGTTAGTATTTAAAGCTGATTGTGTGAGGTTTTTGGGTTTGTTTTGAAAGATGTATTTAAGGTATTAGTGAGGAACAAAGATGTAAACCAATGGACAGTGACTGGGGAATAAATGATGCTCATAGACTAAGTTGGCACATCTTCTGGCTCGGAGTGAAGCATCTTCCTTGGGGCTTAGCTGGTAAAACTACCTGTGTGTTACAAGGATCCCAGTTAGAATCAATACTCCAAGGGCTGGGAGGGCATACAGTGGCAGGCTGGAAAACCCAGGAACTGGGTAAGTAAGCATTAGTGTCTGGACAGACCTGGGCAGACAAAACAGGCAGTGCTGAAGCAAGAAAGCATGACAAAATGCCTTAATAGAGCTCTTCCTGTGAGTTTTTTAAGGGCTGGAATGAAAGTTCTGCTCAGTAAGTGGAAAAAATACTGAAATACTAAGAGGGGAGAAAAAGGTTTATCCTTTACCCCAAGGATAAACCAAACTGAACTAGCACATGTAGAAAAAGAATTTGTTTGTTCTTGTGGTTAAATCAATGGCAGTGAGCAGTGCCAGTGAATTAGGAGGAAAGATGGTCAGTGGCGAGGATATGGCTTTGTATCATCCTGCTTTTGCAATGTGTGTGTGTTCATATGTGTGTAAACATATCTGCCAAAATCAGAACATGCAGCAGTGGGGAAGGTGTTCCCAACATGTGTATAGAATGTATGGTATTACATACAGAAACTGTTGGATAAATGAACACTAAGATTGTGAAGTCAGGCACTCAAAGCATAGGAAATGCCAGAATTAGATTTGCCTGCACAACCTTAATTCAGCCCCTTTGTGCATATGCATTATGATACAGTCTTTAATTACATGATCACATATCAGACCACTGAAATGACAGCACTAACAGAATGAGAAGGTATTCCATTTTTTTAAAAATCCTTTTTGTATGTCCCTGTGGCAGGCATATTCTGTACACATTCAAATCCCAGCTTAAAAACAGCAATTCCATAATATATTGGTATAACCAATACATGTGAAAGTTAATAACTTCCTATGGACTCCTCTGTTATGCTTATCACTGTGTTATCTGCATGTTGTAAAGATGTTAATTGATTCTTACTACATCCATCTTGGTGGTACTCTGTTTTACGGATGAGAGGAAGTTTTTGAAGGGGGAGAAAACATGCCATTTCAGTCAAATTCTACCTATATAATAGCTACACTCATCCTAAATTCTGGCAGCAATCCAGTTCATGGAAGCCTGCTTCATCGTGAATATTCATCTGCCTTAGGGAGTTTCTGGACCACATGAAAGTGTCTGAACTCTCCTACCCAGAGGGGTGCCTTTGCCACCTGTTTTAGTGGAACCCTGAGGAAAAGAATATTTCCTACCCTACTTCCAAAGTGGTGCTACTGTTCACCAAGAAGGCCAGAGCCATGTGACAATCCAGGCTCCAAACTGGCCTGGTGGGAGACTTGTAGAAGGATTGGGCTTTCAGTGGAGTGGTTGATTACAGGTAGATGCAGGCCCTTATGTTACTTCTCTATGATGATAACTGAAGAGGAGGTATCTTGCTAAGGCCTCTGTTCAGTCAGTAGAGAGAAGGAAAAGCAGAGTTTACTTGGAATTAAATTCTCTGTGCAAGTCTCCAGAGGTACCTCTCTGCCTCCATTTGATGTGTAGGGAAGGCAACTCCTGTGATAGGCTTCTAAATGCATCTGGGTCATATCTGACTTTTCAAAATATTTTTTTCATTTTATTGTAGCTGTTTGTCTCTTTAAAATAAAGCATCAGTTGACTGCAAAATGTAGCATCCCCAAGTATATGTTCAGATACACCAGGTCAGAAAGTGGGACATGTATGACAGAGGGCTTCCTGCAAAGATTTTGGATTCCTGCAAAATTGTTCTCCATTTGGTTTGCAAATCTCTACTGCCTTCAATTCTTGTGTTCCAATACCTAAAACAAATGAGTTCATGGTCCAGCAGACAACTTTGTAAGTATGCAACTCATGTTCATTCCCAGAGCTGGCTCTTCTGGGGTGATATTCTCCTAGAAAAAAAATTGGAGTTTGATCATATAATTAGAGAGCATTGCAATATGTATGCACAGAGACTGAATCTTAACTTGGGCTTCCAGTGGCTAAGAAAGAAATGATCGTGAAATTTTAAAGTACAGTATTTTGCTGAATGCTCACTTTGGTTAAATATTTTTTAACCAGAGAATTTTTACAGTATTAAACTGAAAATGTTGTAGAGATCTACCACCCTTTCCCTCTCACTTAGGTCATCAGAGGGCTGTTACTTTCAGATACTTAGAAGAGAGTCCTGCTGGTTTCTGCCGGCTGTGGACAGCAACAGATGTGTTGAGTTGGTCAGAAGTCCAGCAGTCATTCCCAGTTATGAGGGTAATGGCCTCAGGCAGTCTTGGCGTATTCTAAATTGTTCTTTGTCGTTCTCATCTTCACCCATACTTGTTCCTCCTCAACTCCTGCCAGCCTATTACTCCATTTTTTTAATCCATGCTCTTTTCCGTGCTTTAGGTCTTTTCCTGAAGTTGAGTTGCTTCATCTGCCTTTACAATTTGGCAGGAAACAGAAGGGCCTGACGTTTCACTGCCTTTGTAGCACTTCCCAGTGTAAAACCTGGGAGCACTCTGGTGACTCAGAAGAGCTGCTGGAAGAGGCTTGGGAAGGTTGGCACAACGAGGGAAGCACACAGACCTGCTCAGGGGTAGCACACCCAACATACCAGGCCATACAGTCTGTTGCACTGATTTTCAGCAGGTCTTTTCTGCATGTGTGTAAATTGAGTGCTCCCTCTTCCTCAGTCTTGGACAACATTCTGATGGGTGGTTGCAAAGGGCAAGTGGCAGGAGTTGCTTTCCCCCCATGCACTTTTCAAGGTCGTCCAAGGAAGATTTAAGCTGTGTTCAGTGAGAGTGATTTAAGAAAAAATGTGTGGCTCAGGTCATGAATGGCAATGTATGAAGCCAAGCAGTTTATTTTTTCAGTTTTTATGCTCACTGTTTTTGTGTATTGGCTGCTACATTTATTTTCCTATAACTACTATATATACACTAGGCCAACCACAACTGAGAGTATGGCATTTCCAATGAGGGGTGGTAGAGGTTTGATCAGTAGTGGTGTGATTCCTGCTGATATGCTGGATATTTAGAGGAAAAAGCAAACAACAGGGGCTTCACAACACAGGTTGGTGAGAGTTCAATCCTTTGAAAACCACTACTCCAGAGATTTAGTGAATTACTCAGAATTTAGCTTTGCCTTTATTGTGCTGATTCGTTGCATGTACCACAGTTGCTAAAGTAAGAAATACTGCTTTGCATTCAAGGAAACAGATTTTCATGCTTGCATCAGAAAAAAAAAAAAAAAAAAAAAAAAAAAAGCCTGTCATAGCTGAAATAAGCAACTTTACCAGCAATATAAATTTTCAAAAGTAATCTGTATTCTATAATTCAAGTTTGGGGTATGTAAGGTGCAGCCATATTTGGAGGTTCTGGTCTGCCTGTTGTATTGGTGATTATGTACTGCGGGGAGGGATGAGGATTTGCTGCTTTGCCAGTTTAATAGAGGCAAGGTAACTAATTTGATTCGGGATACTCTCATCATGAGTTGCTTGAAGGTGTTCAAATTTGCTTATGAAATAGTCCCTTCTGAGCTAAGGAGATGGAAATGAGACACTAAAAAGCTTTCTTGAAATGCTTCCATGTTTCTCAGCTCAGAACATCCCATTTGATATTAATATTAGGTACTGAGGCAAAGTCATCAGGTAGAAAAGGGAGGAAATGTAGAAATAGTCATTTTCTTGTGTGTTTCCTCAGGATGCTATTTTGAGGCTTTAAAAAAAAAATAAATTCCTGCTTTGCTGCTGAGGCTGCTGTAAAGCGGGGAAGTGGCAGATGTAATTGAAGTCCCAGGGCCCTGCCCTAGAAGAGGTCCAATCCTGGCAGCATACATATTGCTTATATGAAAGCGAACAGATGGATACATTTGGTCAATTCTGCCGGGTTCATATGGAAACCTTCAGAATTTTTTCTTACTATTTTGAGTAGAATACTTAAATCTGTTATCTGCTGAGAGGCTGTAGTTGCCTGGGATGGGTGCTTTGGTAGCTTTGAGCAGGGAGTGTTGCCTTACTGTGGATGTCTTCCGATCAGATGTGTTTATCTCCCCATACTCCTTCCCCCCCCCACCTTCCTACAGGACCAATTCAGCTACTGGAGGAGTAAGCTGGATTTTTTTCAACTTCAGTGGCATGAGAACTGTCAGCTGAGTCTTAATCATGGAGCTATTACCGGTAGTGAATATGAAGGAAAGAGAAGAAATCCAGCTTGCTTTTCAGACGATAGATTGATTGATTGCAGAAGCATATTTTGATTATTCTTGGGGTGGAGAGAGAAGAGGAAGGAGGAGTTTGGAGAACAAAAACATCACATTTTCTTTAATTAAAAAACCTACTAATTTTCTGACACTAATCCATGCTAAATTCTTGCTGACAGTTTTTGATGTTTCCCAGTTCAAAACAGCAATGAACTGAAGGGAGAAGAATGAAGAATCAAAGAGGAGGGGTGTAGCTGCATTAGTAGGACATATCTTGAAGTGCTAATACTTAAGTCTGGGAGGGGGGAGGAGGTAGGATTAATATGTAATGCTTGAAATTAGTTGGTTATGAGTATCCTCAGGTGTCTGTGTGAGTATGTGTGTGTGCATGTGTGCTCTTGTGTAATGATCTAATAACATGGCATCAAGGAAAGAATTAGTATATGGCTAAATTCTAAAAGCCCATCATACAGATGTGTCAGCATCTGTATTGTCATCTAGTTATCTTTTGTCCAAGTGTATAACCATATAAAAATATACACAATAAGTATTTAGAGACTATCAATGATAGCTCTGTGCAGTATTAAAGTTCTTAAAGAAACTCACTCTTGCCAGAAAGCTTTAACTTTATTGATTTCCAGGAAAGCTGTAAACAAAGCAAAAAAAAAAAATGCAATCTCTGATATTAAAAGCATGTTTCTATGAAGATTCTAGTTGTGAGTCTTTTAACCACTAGTGACAATAGCTTTTGTTGAAAATGGGGCTAGAAAAGAAGAGTAGAAGCTGAACTCATTGGCAGAGAGAGCTAGAGATCTTGAATTTGACAAAAATAGTTTCTTCTCTATTCCTCTCTCACTCTCTTGAGATGCATCCTTCTCACAAAAACAACTCCACCCACTGTTGTAGAAAATGGCCATCTCTTGGTATGTTCTGTGGAGGTCTTGTTTTGATAGTGCTAGTGCTAGTTTTGGGGATTAACATGAATAACCCTATCAAATTTTGTTAAGACATGGTACCAATACAGAAGGACCCATGCATACTATTTAAAATACCCTTGTTAACAGAGATTTAACAGTCATTTCATTCTGCACTGTTCATCACATTCACACATGTGGGATGGGCATTAACAGATTGAGCTACATCTTTTCATTTCAATTCTGCAGCAGTCTCTCTTTGTAGGAATATTTTATGTAGTAATAATTTTCTTCCTATTACAGACTTTCTAACTATGTTAATGGCAGTAGACTGGCCACAGAGACATTCGTGAGAACTACCTTTGCAGTGACATTTAAACAATTTATTTGATCTTGCTTTAGCATACCTGCTCATGCCTTTTTTCACTCTGTTGATGACCTTAGGAGAACTTTGTGTATAACCATGGGTCTTTCAATCACATTCAGCTTAACGAAATGGTATGCAAATTTCTGCAAGATGTTATTTCTGAAGTCTTTGGGATTTGCAATGAGTCTGCTAGCAGGTGGATGTCCCTTGACAGCATGGGCACATTTAAGGAGCAGCTCCAAGGCCAGTTGCAGAAGGCAGAATGTCTTAACTGAGGATGCTCTCTTTAATAGGTATGCAGTTGTTAGGTGAGCCTTGACTTACCTAAAGCAGAAGGTGTTATTATCAATATCCTCTTTTTTTTTTTTTTTTTTTTTTTTCTGGTGCATGATAAGGGAAAAAGCAGAGCCAAGAAGGGTTGATGGCAAGAGGGCATTTCTATATATCTCACATATGTACTATGTTGAATTGATCATCTTATCACCATTTAGAGAAATTGCAAGTTGTGGATTTATGGCTGAAATGTGTTACTGGTGTGGGAGTGCTCTTGGCTAAAAGCCTAAATTGAGGACTTTCTCTTTGTGAGGGCATATCTTGTTCTGTGCTTGATGCAGCTTCTCCTATACTGGACCATGTGTAAGTCCTCTTAGGAAGAGAATAGATAACAAAAATTACCGCTGCCCCTATAGCCTTTAACACTTTTATCAGGTTCTATCAGGATCAAAAGTCCTACTGTAAAGTGGTGTTACAAAATCATCCAAGCCAAAGTCAGGGAAGCTGAAAGGCAAGAAATGAACTGAATTAACCGGCAAAAAAATTATATTTATCATCTTGTTGATTTTTAGTATAATTCATGGAAATGAATTCTGTGAAATTGTCATTCCATGACAGCTGATTGGGTGGGAAAAACGTAGGATTGCTGCTGAATGCTTACATTGACAGGAACATTCCCATTTGCTAAAAATAAAACCCTTGGACAGTAACATCGTACAAATTTGTGTACGTGGGTTACCTGCTGTATGATGTCCCCTATATGGGAAACACTTGAAGCACATGATTAGTCTCTTCAATTTCTGTTGAACTAAATTATATTTTAGGTTTGATTTGTTGGGGTTTTTTTGGTGGTTTTTTTTTTTTGTGTGTGTGTGGGTTTTTTTTTGCTGTTGTTGTTCTGTTTTGTTTTTTGTTTTGTTTTTATTTTTGGGTTTTTTGGTTTTTTTTTTTGAAGACCAGAAGGTAAACCTTCATGTTTTAAGTTTGGCTTCTCCATAAACATTTGTAGATTGAGGTGCAGTTTACACTGCTGGCTATCCCTCATGACTTTCCATTTCCCAATCCTAGTCATGAAAATAAAGTTTCTGCCTCAGAGGTTGTGTGGAAAGAAAGCAGGTCTCTTGGCTGGGTCATTGAGGCAGCCTTAGCATATGTTTGTGCACAATGAGTTGTTCCTGCATTACTGAGCTGGGTTCTTTGCCCACGTGTAGTAGCCTGCCTACAAACAGTAATAATCACTGTATCTGTCACACTCTGTCCTCTGCAGCACTAAAGCTCCTCTGTTGAAGGGGAAAATTCAAAGCAGTCATCAGTTCTCCTAAAAATGTCAGTTTTGGTTTTGATGGTCATACCAATTTAGTGTCTGGGTCTGATTTTTCCCCTTATACTGTGTCTTATATACAACTTTGACTTGCTGTCGGAATTGAGTAGTCCAAGGATAAGACAAGGGAAAATCAAGCTTTCTGTCCCTGGGGTAAAGGAAATTATACGTAGTTCAACTTTCTCAAGTGACAACATTTATTAGGCAGTTACTACAGACATCTGTATGTAGTCACAGATAAGTTGGTATTTTCTGGGCACTTCCCCAGTATTAAAATCGCAAATCACTATTTACAGAAGACGTTGAAGCTTTTTTTTCAGTGATTCCTTCAAATGTAGCATTTGTTTAAAAATCTTTAACGGAAATGTGCAGCCAGAAAAGCTGAGCCATGGATCCACTATGAATTTTTGCAGACATCCTTCTTTTGCATCATTTGGATGCTGGTGTGGGTCCAGCTTAAAACATACTCAACCCATGTGTACATTTTAGGTGCTTTCATTTTGATTCCACTGTTGCAGTGCAAAGAGTACCTTAGCCATTTGTCTATCAAAAAGAAATAGAACAGAGTTGTAGATAGAGTATGGGAAGGAAAGAGAGAGTCCTTTCCATTTATTTATGAATTTCTTTGCTTGATTTTTGTTTGGCTTTTTTTGATTTAGTTTTATTTGTTTGAGCAAGTTTCCTGCCACTTACCTTTGCATTTGCATTTCCTATTGATTGGCAATTTTTAAACTGTTTATTGTGCTCTTTTGTTTAGCTGTTCAAGAGCTAAAACAAAAGCCACCAGGCCCTGTGAGGGACACATTTGCATGCGGCGAGCGTTGCCCGAGGAAAAAGTAATTGCTAATGCATATTTATGTGGCACAAATTTGCCATTTGTTTATGCATAAAATTATCAATAGTGCAGGGCGGCCCAGCCGTAGAAAATGGTGACCTTTTTAGCTTAATAAAGAGAAATCAGCTGTTATTGTGAAGAGATCAGCCATTTATTCTGTGTTGAGGGACACTGTCGGGAAAATGTAGATTGGTGCCGGCAATATCATTAAATGGAAGGCCAGTGACCCTTTCGGCATAGTCTATTATACTTTATCTAATAGGGGATAAATGACTCTGGTTGGCAAATAGATTAAAAAAAAAAATAGAGAGAAGAAAAGAAAAAAAAGCCCCAAACAAAACCACAAAAAGCCCAATAAAACCTACTACCCTTCCTGATTTTTCTCTCTCAGCTCAGCCGTAAGAACAGGTAGATACTGAGGAGGTAATCTTGCACAAGCCACCTGGTATTTTTCTAGCAGAAAAATGATTTGAAAAAACAAGTAAACAACAACAACAAACCCAAGCGTGAACCAACCTCCAAGCCCACTCTGTTTAGACTAGTTTTGACTGCTTTGGAATCCAGAGCCAACCTGTGATTCTTCCTAGTGCACGCTGTCAAAAACAGTGTTCTGGAGGGCCACATGTGTATTGGATTTTGGCTTGTGAAATGAGAACTCAGAGTTTGACAGTAGGAGGTAGGGTCTTCTCTGAAGATGTTTTCAAAAAAGGTTTATGCTTTTTTTCTTGTATGCATCCCATTTTTTAAGAGTGAAGAAGAATTTGCTAGATACTGAAGATCTCCCCTGCAGAAGATGCAGCAACACAGTTTTTCTTATACTACTTGACTAATTCAGCTCAACTTTCAATAGGCAGATTTAAGACTTGAAGAGTTATTTTTACTTCAACTAATCAACTAAAGTTTGCTTAGTCCAAGTAAATCTGGTTTTTTTTTCAAAGGGTGTTTTTCCATACAGATGTTTCCAGCTCTGCTCCTGGAAAAAAAAATCCTATTCCCATCAAAGCTTGTAAGCAGTTGTTGCCTGAGTTTTGCTTTGTCTTTTCTAACAGTCATAAACCAACTCTTTTGAAGTTGCTTGACTCTGGCTAGAAAGTTGTATGTAGATAAAATTAACAAGAAGAAAATGCTTAAGTCTGTATGGGAATAAACTGGGGGTCAGTGTTGTAAACTAACCCAAATACAACTAAGATTCAAATTCAGGTGGTGATGGTGGTTGTTGTTGTTAATGTTACTGTTATTTTTTTTTTGTACCTATGCCTGCCCATAGGTACAACTTCCCTGGTTGTGGACAATAACTGCTAAGTACAGAGAAATTAGAAAGCAAAGGCTCTTCAAAAACCTAGAAATATCTGTGGTCATGGAAAATCACAAGTTTTGTAAAGAGTTTGTTAAGGGAGGAGATATCAGAGACAAGGCAAGGATGAGCAAGTGTCACTGGTCAAAGCTGGTAGCAGCAAACAAAAGAATGAGCAAATTGAGTATTACTTTTTCCCTTATATTCTGCTGATCGGAAGAGGTCAGGGACAGCATTTGGTTCCAGTTTGCTGGGAAAGGCAAAAACATAATGGGGAATATTCTGTAAACAAATGTTATTGTTCTGATTGTCCTGTTACCTGCCTTTTTTTCCTGCGATTTCATCCTAATTAGGAGTGAATTGAGTGGGGC